>BQNB010006838.1:33578-95879 GCA_026074375.1 Tanacetum coccineum
AGCTACTTTCATATGTTTGGATGTCCTATGTTTATTCATAACCACAAGGATCATCTTGGCAAATTTGATGCTAAAGCTGATGATTGATATTTCTTAGGATACTCCTCTGTCTCAAAGGCTTTTAGAGTTTATAACACAAGAAGATAACAAATAGAGGAGACTTATCATGTAACATTTAATGAAAGTATGGAAGCTATTAGGTTTACTAATACCTCAGTATATGAGATAGGATTTAATGATTCTTCTAGATATCCTCCTGATGAATTTCAAAAAGATGACCTATCTAGACAATATCAAGTAGATTCTGATGTCTCATACTACATCATTCCTCATGGATGTTCACTCACTGAAATTACCCAAGAAAAGCATGTCCCTGAAGTAATTGCACCTAATGAGCCTAAAATACCTTACACTAAGGATGATGAAGGTCCTCCTGATCCAATCAATACTAAAGAGACACATGAATAAAATGTTCAGAATGATCAAATGATCACTCAACCCACTGATGTACCATCAGGGAACAATACTAAAGTTTCAAGATCGATTACTGAACCTTTAGTCCCTTATGTCACTCAGTCTTACATCTCAAATCATGCCTCTACAAGTTCTTATCTTGCTCCTCGGGATAGATGGTCAATAGACCAACACATTAAACTTGTAAATATTATTGGGAATCCTGCTGAAGGCATGTTCACAAGAAGCATGGCTGCCAAGCTTACAGCTGCCTCAGCAAGTGAATGTCTATTTGCTGATTTTTCTCTCTTAGATAGAGCCTAAAAAGGTATCTGAGGCACTGAAGCACCCAGGATAGATTGATGCCATGCAGGAAGAACTGAATTAGTTCTATAGAAACAAAGTATGGACTCTTGTTCTTCTCCCTTATGGAAAAATAGCCATAGGTTCCAAATGGGTAATCAGGAACAAGAAAGATGAGCAGGGCACAACAACAAAGAACAAAGCAAGACTGGTTGCACAAGGGTACAGTCAGGAAGAAGAAATTGACTATGATGAAACCTTTGCACCAGTGGCAAGAATGGAAGCCATCAGGATATTTCTTGCGTTTGCCATATACATGAACTTCAAAGTTTACTAAATGGATGTTAAAAGTGCCTTCCTGAATGGTAAACTAAAAGAAGAAGTTCATGTCAAACAACCTCCTGGCTTTGAAAGTAGTGAGTTCCCTGACTATGTCTGTAAACGTGACAAAGCTCTTTATGGGCTAAAACAAGCACCAAGGGCATGGTATGAGACTCTCTCTACCTTCCTTATTCAAAATAAGTTTGTCAGGGGAAGAATAAATAACACATTATTTATCTATAAATCAAAAGGAGAAGTTCTCCCTGTTCAAGTGTATATAGATGACATCATATTTGGCTCAATAAGTTATAAACTTTGTAAACAGTTTGAGAAACTGATGACAAAGAAATTTGAAATGAGTATGATGGGTGAACTCAGCTACTTCCCTGGATTGCAAAACAAGCAGGATGACAAAGGAATTTCAATTTATCAAGAACAGTACACCAGGAACTTACTTCAAAAATATGAAATTTCTGATAGTTCCTTAGTGAAAACACCCATGGTTCCTCCAAACAACTTAGGTCTTGATTTAGCTGGCAAATCAGTTAATGAGACCTCATACAAAGGAATGATTGGGTCACTGATGTACTTGACTGTAACAAGGCCTGATATTTAATTCTCTACAGTCCTATATGCAAGATATCAGTCCAATCTAAAGGAATCACATCTAATAGCTGTGAAAAGAATCCTCAAGTACCTGAAAGGTACTCCAACCCTTGGTCTGTATTATCCAAAATGTTCAGGCTTTGATCTCAAAGGATATTCAGACTTAGACTACGCTGGTTGCAATATGGATAGAAAAATCACCTTAGGTGCCTGCCAAATACTTGGTGGAAAATTGGTTTGTTGGAGTGCCAAGAAATAGCAGTCAGTGGCTATGTCCTCATCTGAAGCTGAATATGTTTGATGTGGATCATTAACGGCCGAACAACATACGAATTAAAAGAGCAGTTAGATCGATAATTCTGGTGGGGAACTCGATTAAAGCAAAAGCTTTTATTTATCAAAACTCAAAAGATATCCCAATACAATGAAAATACCCTATATTTATAGGAAAACTAGAATCAATCTAAATAAAGATTGATTTGACTTTCTTTTCCTAAATTTATAATTGATTAGAAATTGATATTTTCCTAACCAAAGTTTACTGTCAAACAAGAAACATAAATAAAAAAAGAAAGTAAATATTTTGACATTGACTAATCTGCATCATCCTCCCCCACTTGAAAAAACTCGTCCTCGAGTTTGCCTCACTCGTCCTTTGTACTCGTAGCATCCAAATTTGTATCCCCTGCATCAAATTCCCTTTCTTTATAACGACTCGACCTCAAACCTTGATCGTCTTAAAACCCAATTTATCGACCATGGGTGGAGCTTTCAAATACCATTCTTCATATTTTTTACAAATCAGAAATTTAAATGAACTTTGGCTGACCTTGATAATAATACTTTTTCTAAACGACATCAACTCGTGTGATTTTGTATTGATGTCTTCCTCAAAATCAACACTTAAAATAGTTTGGATCATTGAAGAACAAAGATCATTAACCACAACTACAATGTCTTTTACGTTGTCTTCTTTTCCACCAAATCCTCCTTTCCCAACAAATCCTTCTTCCTCCTCAATGAAATCTTCAATATCAGTATCATAAACCGGCATCGATTCTTCTTCTTCATTATCGGTGTCGTAAACAGGACACGATTCCTCTTCCACTAACACGATAGGTTCTTCTTGAAAACTTGGATATTTATTAAGAAAAGAATACTCCTCTTCCTCATCCCCTATATCCCAGATAATAGGTTCTGATTCAGTTTCCTTTGTCAATAAAGGGTTATCATAGTGGTCATCATGAAACTCATGGTTTCCTCCGCTAATAGGATTGACGTACTCTGACCCATCATCCTAGACATTGGACTCAGTTTCTGCCTCTTCTGCCGGCGAGTCCTGCTGTAACTGCGGAAACTCGAGTTCTTGAATCCGTTGCTTGAGGCTTGCGATCTTTACGTCACGTGGATCTGGTTCGTTGCCTCGTCTGGCGAATCTACGAATTAGATGCTCTCCATAATTCCGTTCGACCATTAGTACCATAGCTCTGATACCAAATGATGCGAATCGTCAACGGCCAAACAACATATGAATTAAAAGAACAGTTGGATCGATAATTCCAGTGGGGAACTCGATTAAAGCAAAAGCTTTTATTTATCAAAACTTAAAAGATATCCCAATACAATGAAAATACCCTATATTTATAGGAAAACCAGAATAAATCTAAATAAAGATTAACTTTCCTTTTCCTAAATTTATAATTGATTAGAAATTAATATTTTCCTTACCAAAGTTTATTGTCAAACAAGAAACATAAATAAAAAAGAAAGTAAATATTTTGACTTTGACTAATCTGCATCAATGTGCATCCAAGGGTCTTAATAAATTACTCAACAGTCAAATGAGTGCTAAAGATAAAAATGGTTTAGGATATGGCACACAATTGGATGAAATGAGTAACAAGTCTGAAACTGATAGTGAGATTAGTATGAGTGTTTTTGAGGTTAGATCAAGTGATGAAGAGATCACACCAGCAAATGATAGGTTCTCCAAAGCAGATAGGTATCATGTTGTTCCCCCTCCTATAACAGGGAACTTCCTAACCCCAAGAGCTGACATATCATTTGCAGGTTTTGGATGAATATGCCATTAGGAATAAAATAATTGAGTCAAAAACAACTAAGCCAAAAGATGATACTAGTGAATCTAAAACTAGTGAGACTGTAGGTAAAACAAATAAAGTTGAAAAATCTAAACCAAAGATTAACAGAGATAAAGTTATCATTGAGGATTGGAACTCAGATGATGAGGATGATGTGTCTAGAAGAAAACAGCTGCTAGGTCCTGAGTTAAGACTAATGAGACTCAAACAGTTAAAACTCAAGGTGATAAAATTGATCAAATTTCTCAGAAAGAAGGAATTGGATTTAAGAAAATAAAAGCTTGCTTTTTCTGTAAGAGTACTGACCATTTGATCAAAGATTGTGATTTTTATGCCAAAAAGAGTCCAGAACCTAAGCTAAAAACTGTGGTCAATACTGGTCAAAGGGTGGTCAAACCAGTATGTGATAATGCTAAAAGGGTAAATCACCAAAAATTTTCAAATAAATTAAAATACCCTCAAACAAGAAGGACTTTTATCCCAAAAGGAGTACTAACCGAAACATTTTGAATTAATCCTGTTAGACCAAATGGGAAAATAGCAGTACACACTGTTAGTACTACTAGTACTGCTAGGCCTGTTGGTACTGCTAGGCCATTTGCCCCAAAAATAGCACAAACTGGTAGTGCTATTAGACCAATTTACCCAAGAATGGAAAATGTAAGACCAAGCGCCGACATTACTCACCAATCAATGAGTCTTACTACACAAAACAAGCATTTAGACCCAAAAACTTAAAACAAGATGTTAAAACTTCTGGGGTTAAAAATATGACTACTGCTGGGACAAGAGTAGTAGTTAATACTGGTAAAGAGATCTCAAATCCGTTGATAGCTAATAGTTTGCTAAAAATTATAAGGTTATCAATGCACCTTGTTATTGCAATGAAGCATTGACTAGTCCATAGCAAACGGCTTATGGTAAAGACATATCAAATCCGTTGATGGCTGGTAGTTTGCCAAAAACAACAAAGCCAACTTAGTTGGATGTTGCTGTATAGTTGTGATGCAGAGGTGATGATTTGCCGCTAACAAGGATTGAAAGCTAAAGGAAGTTAAAGATGACCAAGAACACAAAAGAGTTCAAGATTATCAAAGAGCAGATTAAAGAAGTGTTTAGATGCAATCCTCAAAAGCTCAAACTAAAGAAAACTGAAGAAACTTGAAGTTAACAAGTGAAGTTCAAGTTTAGGGGAGGATTGTTGGGAATTAAGTATTCTAGACTTAATTCTATTAGTAATACAGTTAGTTCTGCTAGTACACATGTTAGTACTGGTAGAAGAGTTAGCATAGTTAGTATTGGTAGTGTATTATAGTCAATACTGTCAGTATAAAGATGTTAATACCGATAGTTAAAGTTAGTACTGTTATGTTATAGTTAAGTTTGCTTATGCAGAAGTTAGTTAGAGTTAGAGATATGCATGAGATATCTTAGAAAAGGATATGCATAATCTCTATACGCGTTTTGTAAAGCCCATTAGGGTTTCCTTTGTGTATAAAAGGAACCCTAGGCATACTTAGAAAATATAGATCTATAAAGATCAATTAGCAATCATAGTTTGTAATCAAGGTAGATTCAAGTTATAATATAAAGTGCGAGTTTGATAGAATATCTCTTGTGTTTACTTAATACGGTTCTTCTTAGCATTGTTGATTCTTATTCTCGCATAATCAATAGTGTTCAATCATTGTTTCTCTTATTTGAGTTTGATTGGATTTATCTAAAGTAACAAACCCTTTACAAGCTAAAGGTTCAAGATCTATTCAGTAAGGGATCCAACAAGAGATTGTGGAAACCAAAATATTGTTAGATCGTTTAAGCTCAGGTTGTTTAGACCTTTATCTAGGATAATATCAATGTTCATAAGTTATAAAAACAAAGCGGAATAAGAACAAAGATATTCAACAAGGTTTTACCAAACATTCACCACAGCCCCAATATTATTTGATCAAGATAATACGGTTACATCAACAAACTGTAACGGGATCACAAGATCCTTGAGGCTAAACACTATAGACGTCTATCACTATCTACTAACTATCTAAACGTGTACACACACACGTTTTCTTTTAATCGACTCTCATTGAGAACACATACTTTTCTGGATGCTAAAACAATATGTCTAGACCTCTATTAAACATAAGGATCAAGGCTTACATGGTAAACTAATTAAAAAGATATTAATGATAAATCAACTAAATATTCTAATCTTTATCTCTCATAATATATTAACTCTTTTTGACCAAAATCTCTTTTTTTCACTCTAATTAACCACCAGCTTGTAGAATTCTCAATGACACTTTTGGTCCTATTGTTTCCATCTTGGTTTCAATTCGTGTTATTGTCTTATCATCTTAAATATAATTCCCCAACATCATGGCATGGAGACTCTCTCTACTTTCCGTAATCAAATAATGTTTAGCAGGGGAAGAAATAGATATACACATTGTTATTATCTATAAATCAAAAGGAGAAGTTCTCCTTGTTCAAGTGTATGTAGATGACATCATATTGGCTCAACAGTTACAAACTGTGTAAACCAAATTAAGAAACTATGACAAAGCAATTGAAATGAGTAAGATGGGTAAACCACTTACTTCCTAGATTGCAATCAAGCAGGATGACAAATTGAATCTTAAATTTGTCCAAGAATAGTTACACCCAGACTTAACTCAAGAAAAATGAAATTTCTGATAGTTCCTCAGTGAAAACACCCATGGTTCCCCCAAACAACTTAGGTCCTGATTTAGCTGGAAAATTAGTTAATGAGACCTCATATAGAGGAATGATTGGGTCACTGATGTACGTGACTACAATAAGGCCTGATATCCAATTCTCCATAGTTTTATGTGCAAAATATCAGTCCAATCCAAAGGAATCACATCTAATAGATGTGAAAAGAATACCCAGGTACCGGAAATGTACTCTAACTCTTGGTCTGTATTATCCAAAATGTTTAGGCTTTGATCTCAAAGGATATTCAGACTCAGACTATGTTGGTTGCAATATGGATAAAAAAGCACCTCAGGTACCTGCCAATTACTTGGTGGAAAATTGGTTTGTTGGAGTGCTAAGAAACAGCAATCAGTGGCTATGTCCTGAGCTGAGACTGAATATGTTGCTGCTGCTGGGTGTTGTGCAAGTATCCTATGGATGAAAAGTCAACTCAGTGACTATGACATCCATTATAAGATGGTACCCATCTTTTGTGACAACACCAGTGGCAATATCCAATAATCCAGTACTTCACTCGAGAACCAAGCATATTGATATTAGATATCATTTCATTAGGGATCACATCCTCAAAGGAGATATTAAATTACACTTCATCCCCACTGAGTATCAACTAGCTGATATCTTTACTAAACCCCTAGATAAACCTACTTTCACCAGACTGAAAGCAAAATTAGGCATGTTGAATATTGATTAATCAATCTCCCTGATTAATCGTATTCAGTATGATGTATATTCTTCTCCCTAAAACCATCTCCCTAAACCCCACATGAATCCCATGACACTAAGAGACACATTAAATGAAGTAACTAAATGCTCCAAGTATTTAGTTACTTAATGTCTTATGTTGGTGACTGAACACATTAAATATGGAACAAATATTCCTTGTCTAACTGTCATCAAATAGTCTTGGGCCCCCACTTCAAATTTTACTCAATTAACCCCAACATGCATTTAATGCTCACTCCCATGCACACAATCTATTCCCAAAATGTCTAATCAACAGACTATTAACCGTTATCCATACGTCATGACTGCAAAAGTGAAAGACAACAGAACGGCCAAACTGTAGCCGTAAAAGAGGGAATCGTTATAACAAACCGTATTTTTCATCAATGTAATTATATATCTATTAAATTAGATGCAATGTAATATCCATCTATTATATATATACCACCTTTTTACAGGGAAATTTTTTGCTTTATCTCATTATGCAACGTAACTTGCATCTCTAAAGTAAACGAGCTCACGCAACCTCTACCAATGCCATCTATATCTATGTTTATATCATGTAAACATACTAAAATACCATTTACAACGTTATATCAAAACAGACTTTATTCATTAACGTTTATATCAAAACCCTAATTATATGTAATGTATACATATAAAATGAATGTGCAAGCCTTCAAACATGTGTACAAGGGTACAATGCATAACATTTGAATATCTTTTCCCTCCTAAATCAAGTTACAACTTTCTAAAGACTAATGTACAAGTCAATAATGCAAGAAAACCAAACTAGGTTATTTTACCTCCTAAATCACTTTAGTTTCTTACTACCACTTTAGCACAAGATACAAATACTTAATGCATGACTTCTAACCCTAAACCTAATTTCATTTTAAACCTTAAAACTAAACCCTAAACCTTAATCCTAAACCCTAATCTAAATCCTAAACCTTAATCCTAAACCTTAAACTATCCTAAACCCTAAACCTAACTAGAATTAAAACCCTAAACCCTAAGCCGAAACCAAAACTAACCCAACACCCCTTTATTTCTTTTTAAACCCATTTTTAAGCTAAGCTAGATCCCTAAAACCTCTATGACCTCACCACCATGTCACCAAGTATCCACACAAGCACCTCTATCACCTCCTTGTAAGCTACTACCACTACTTGCACTCCAAACACCCCATCGTCACTTCTTGGTACCTGAAACCACCTCTACACCCTTCCACCTTTCATAGCTACCCTCCTAGCTCTCAAGACTCATCATACTAGCCTTCATTAGTCATTACCTACAACCCTTGGTCCTTACTCCAAGCCTTAACCTTGGCCACCAAGTTTTTGACCCCTATATAAAGCTGCACCCCCTATTCATTTCAAATCACACCTTAAAAACTCAATACAAACACAAATGGAGTTCTAGCTCAGCCAAGGAATAAGTAGAAGGTCCTTAAGATCAGAATAAAAGCCAAGAATCAAGAGAAGGAAGGTCTTGAATTCATATCTAGGCGTACGAACCCAAAAATACCATTTCGACCCATTTTAGCTAAAGTAAGCTCAAAACATTGTTCCATAAACTCATAATCTATTTTAGAACATTCATAAGACTCCTAAGATCCTATATGAACTCTTGTTAAAGCCTTGAATCCTCAAACCCATGCGTTTTTTTATTAAAACCCTAAAAATGACTCGTTTTGATTTTCTAGCTAACGAATCCTTTTTCTAAACTTTTCTTACATTAGAACATCTTATTTTAGCTTATTCTAATAAGCCATAAGCTGCAAAACTCTTTTAGATATCAAAAATATCAAAATTATGAATTTTGGACTTGATTTGCAAATGTTTTCATGCATAGGGGTATATATCGTAACTTTCTGAAATTTATAACTAGATGGGCTAAAAATCTCGTTTTCCTAAAGTTGTAACTATAAGGACCTATCTTGCCAAGTTTCAAAGTTAAAGGTTTAAATTATATATACTTTATTTATAAAGGACTAAACTTGTAAAAGTTTATAAATCGAGGGTATATATTGCCATTTTTGCAAAATTAAAAATATAAAATATAATACTTTTATATAAATTGTAAAAATATATATTAATATTATAAGACTCGATTTTATTAAAACCCGATACATTTATCGCTATTAATCAACGATCGACGCATTTACGTTATATAATTAACCTAATTTATCATCGACTAGCTTTTGAAGAAACTTAAAATCTTATCGTATCACGTAACTAGGGAATTTCATGTGAAGGGTTCCATTTGGGTATTTCTTTTGACGAGTTTGCTGGGTTTACGATTTAAAGTGCCCTGACTCCTCAAACGATACTACATGGCCTCTAGATTATGATAGCCCGAACAGTGATACAATATTTCCATAAATTAATAAATCAAAGTAATACGTTAAACTTTATAAAGTTTTGAAACATAAACCATCACACTAAGACTTGACATATTACCTCAGGTTGCGTGACGTAGCTGTTACTTTCACTTGATATACTTTTGCCATCAATCAGATTTCCCCTGTTAAGGTGAGTTCATAGCCTCGCATTTTAAATCTTCTAATGTTTCATAAACCCGCGAGGGGGATACATGCTATAAACCATGAATGCAAGTGTTTTTCCAACTGTATGCTATCCTGATATATTATTGCCTATGTCCTTACTTTTGTCATTAAGACCCCACTATCATGAATCGTTAATTACTTTTGGAGTAAGCGTGAATGCTATGAATAGATCTATTTGGGACTGAACTTCCTCGTTGGTGTACCTATACTTTTTGGTAACCAAACGTACTTTATTTGAATCACTATGCGGGTGTTTGGCAAAGGCACCCGTTGGGGCAACTTCTTGTGATTATTGATTATCTCAAGGTCTCGGTGTCATGAGCTTAGGGTAATAAAACTGTTTTCTATAATAATTGTACTCATTGCAATTATTACACTTATGGGTGTATAACAACGTAACCCATTGTTTATGATGACTTATATTCAAACTGTTTACCATAAACCTATGAATTTCACTCAACCATTGTGTTAATCTTTTTAGCATGTTTATCTCAGGTAATTGAGCATCACATGGCATGGAGTGGCACGGACTTAAAGATGGCTAAACTGTTATCATTCAAACTTTATGTTTCTAGATTTTGAGATCTCTCTTTTTGTAAAAACTTTGATGAATAAATGAATGATAACTAAATTTTCCAAAAACGTCTCTTTATGAGTCGTTTTCTATGATTATGACTGTTGTACTATGAAATAATACCCCATATTAGCTTCCGCTGCTATATTTATCAAAATGGGTGTGTTATAGATTGGTATCTGAGCCACGGTTATAGAGAACAAGGTTGAAACCTTAACTATAAATATTTTTCTTTTTCCATCTAAGAAAGTCCTCCGTGCCACTACATCTCCCGAATAGTATGTAAAGTACATAACTATTATACTATTATATAGATAACTTATGTTATTTACCGTTGTGTTGTTAACAGAGTGATGTCTTCTCCCAACCACCCTACTTCCGATATTGAGGATGCTTTTTCCTATAACTTTCCGAACTATATATCGGCTTTCCCGGACTATGTCCCGGCATCACCGGGAAATACTTATTCTAGCTCTTCAAATAACTCAATTGGTTTAGTTTCAATAGCTTCACCAACTCTTTCACTTTTTCATGATGACCCCTATATAAAGGTCATGCAAGCATATTATGCTAAAGAATCACCTATTCCACCGCCAACTATTGTGCCTCAATCTTCAATGCTATCTCCAATGTTTAATCCTCGAGAATTCTTTCTTCCTGAGAAATTATTGCCACTTAAGAAACGATTCGTACCGATCAACCTCACACTAGTTCTTCCCCTACCTCAAGCATTTGAGATAGGAGAAAGCTCTCGTAAGACAAGTCTAAAATGTTACGAGAAGCAAATTGAGGAAATTTTGAATCACCTAGATGAACTCTCTCTCGACCGCATTGAGCACATAGAAGACAAAATAGAAGGTCTTGGAAATAGCCGGGTGATCATACAACAAGATTTTGACAATCTGGAAGCTGAACTTCAAAAGGCTCATGCTCAAATTGCTAAACTCTAAAGAAAGCAATTGGGAAATAACAACAAGATTTCTTTGGCTCGCTTCAGGATTGCTAATCTAGAACAAATCATCGAAGATATCCAGGTTCGTCACCAAGCAGATAAGGAAAGTCTTCTGGATGCAATCTATGAACACAAGAACAGCCAGGAAAGACCATCAGACTACTAGATTAGACACTAGTTATAGCTTTTGTTAGAACCTAGCCACGAGATGTGTGTTATAAATAACAACACTTGTCAAATTTTAACTATGTACAGTACAAAGGCAAGTTGTTCATGATATAATATAATGGTGATCCCGTTTTATATTCATCCTGTGTCCTATATTACATCTCCGTCTTCATCATTATGAATCTTACCGTGACCCCTAGAAAATAAACTAATAAGTTAGATGCTTGTTAGAATTCATATCAAATAAGTATCTATGATATCACTATTGTGACAATATTTATTTTTGAACCTTAAGCATTTTAAGGAAAGAATTATGATATCATTCTTATTACGTGTTGTCTTATGTTGATAGAATGCCTCCCAAAAGGACATCAACATCTGAAGCACCAGCCATGACTCAGGCTGCCATCAAGAAACTAGTTGCTGATAGTGTTTCCGCAGCTCTGGAAGCACAAGCCGCTAACATGGCAAATACTGATAATACCACCAGACCAAGAGAAGCTCATGTAGCAAGACAGTGTAGCTACAAAGAGTTTATGAGCTGCCAACCTATCAACTTCAAAGGTACGGAAGGCGCTGTTGGACTTATCCGCTGGTTTGAGCCAACTGAATCAGTGTTTTCCCGTAGCAACTGTATCGAAGACTGCAAGGTGAAGTTTGCTACTGGTACTTTAACTGAAGAATCTCTATCCTGGTAGAATTCTTTTGCCCAACCTATTGTGATAGAAGAAGCTTACAAGATTACTTAGGTTGAATTCAAGAAGCTTTTGATAAAGAAATACTGTCTCTGAACTGAGGTCCAAAAAATGGAAGACGAATTTTACCATCTGACTGTGAAGGGGAATGATCTCAAGACATATGTGATAAGATTCCAGGAATTGGCAACCTTATGTCCCACTATGGTGCCAAATTCTGAGAAAATGATGGAAGTTTTCATCGGGGGATTGCCTTGAAGTATTGAAGGGAATGTTACCGCCTCTAAACCTCAAACTCTAGAGGAAGCCATTAACATAGCCCATAGGCTAATGGATCAGGTAACAAAGCATACTCCAGTGCAAGTATCAAGTGATCACAAACGAAAGTTTGACTACAGAAGAACTTTCAACAACAACAATAACTACCGCAACGATAATAACAACAACTACCGTAACACCAACACCAACAACCGCTACAATAATCACCAACCACAACAAAACAGAAGACAGGAAACCTTCAGGGCTTATGCTGCCACCCCAACTGAAAATAATAGGTATACTAGAAACCGTCCCTTGTGTAAGAAATGCATTCTGCATCACATAGGACCTTGCACTGTCAAGTGTAATACTTGTAACAAGGTGGGCCATCTGACCAGGAACTGCAGAAACAAAGGGCCAACCACTGGAAGTAATCTGCTACCAGTAATAGTTACTTGTCATGCCTGTGGAGAGAAAGGGCATTATGCAAATTAGTGCCGAAAGACCACCAACAACTATACCCAAAGAAGAGCCTACATGCTGAGGGATAGGAATGCTCACCAAGACCCGAACGTAGTCACGGGTATGTTCCTTCTAAACCAACATCTAGCTAGAGTATTATTTGATTCTGGAGCCGATAAAAGCTTCGTATCCATATCTCTTACCTTTATACGAAATATCCCACCCATTACAATAGATACCTTTTAGGATATCAAAATGGCTGAAGGAAACCTAGTAAGTACAAACACCATTATTCAAGGTTGCACCCTGACCTTGTTAAACTAACCTTTCGAAATTGATCTTATGCCGATCAAACTCGGTAGTTTCGACGTCGTCATTGGTATGTATTGGTTATCCAAGTATCATGCTAGAATTATCTGTGACGAGAAAGTCATCCACATCCCAATCAAAGGTGAAACTTTGATCATTCAAGGTGACCAAAGTAAAACCCGACTAAATCTCATATCCTGTATAAAAACCAAAAGATATATATCCTGAGGTTGTCAAGTTTTCGTAATCTAAGTAATGGAGAAGAATTCAAACGAGAAAAGACTGGAAGATATCCTAGTAGTTAGAGAATTCCCAGAAGTTTTTCTTGAAGATCTACCTGGCCTTCCTCTCGTTCGCCAAGTAGAATTTCAAATTGATTTAATTCTAGAAATGGCACCTGTAGCCCGAGCACCTTATAGATTAGCTCCTTCAGAAATGTAGGAACTATCGAACCAACTTTAAGAGTTAGCAGACCGATGTTTTATCCGACCAAGTACTTCGCCTTGGGGAGCTCCTATCTTATTTGTTAAAAAGAAAGACGGATCTTTCAGAATGTGTATCAATTACTGGGAGTTGAATAAACTTACCGTAAAGAATCATTACCCATTACCCAGGATTGATGACTTATTTGACCAACTTCAAGGTTCGAGTGTCTACTCGAAGATTGACTTAAGATCAGGCTATCATCAACTAAGAGTCAGGGATGAAGATATTCCCAAGATTGCTTTCAGAACAAGATACGAACATTATGAATTTCAAGTGATGCTATTTGGTTTAACTAACGCACCTGCTGTATTCATGGATCTCATGAACCGTGTGTGTAAACCATACTTGGACAAATTCATAATAGTGTCCATCGATGATATTGTTATCTACTCCCGTAATAAAGAAGAGCACGCAAATTATCTGAGAATAATCCTAGAATTACTCAAGAAAGAGAAGTTGTATGAAAAGTTCTCCAAGTGTGATTTATGGATTCGTATCGTGCAATTTCTTGGACACTTAATTGATAGTCAAGGACTTCATGTTGACCCCGCCAAGATTGAAGCTGTTAAGAATTGGACATATCCTACTACACCTACAGAAATACGTCAATTCTTAGGACTTGCCGGTTATTATCAGATATTTATCAAAGATTTCTTGAAGATTGCAAAGTCTTTGACTGAATTAACCCATAAAAACAAGAAGTATATCTGGGGAGAAAACCAAGAGTCAGCCTTCCAACTGCTAAAATAGAAGCTATATGAAGCTCAGCTCCAATCTAGCATTACAGAAGGAAAATGATGAATTTGTTATTTATTGTGAGCATCCCATCAAGGTCGGGAGCGTTTAAAGCAAAGAGAGAAGGTTATGCTATCATCCTGCCAACTTAAGCCTAATGAAGAAAACTTATACCACTCATGATCTCGAATAGAGCAGTAGTGTTTTGATCTAAAATTTGGATACACGAATCTATAATGGCACCAAAATGACTTGTGTTCACTGAACATCAAAGCATCAGACAAATCCTTGATCAGAAAGAGTTGAACATGAGACAACGCCGTTGGCTAGAATTGCTTGTAGATTACGATTGTGAAATTTGTTACCATCCTGGAAAGACAAATGTCATAGCAGATGCCTTAAGCCAGAAGGAATGAATCAAACCACTCTGAGTTAGATCATTAGTTATGACCATTCATCCAAAATTACCATCACAAATTCTCAAAGTTCAAACTGAAGCACTCAAAGAAGAAAACATCAAGGCTAAAAACTTACGAGGAATGGACAAAGCATTTGAAATACGTCCTGATGGAACTCGTTGTATTAAAAACCAAAGTTGGTTACCACTCTTTGGTAATCTAAGAGACTTAATCATGCATGAGTCCCATAAATCAAAGTATTCCATTCACCCAGGTTCTAACAAGATGTATCAGGATCTAAAGAAACTCTATTGGTGGCCTAACATGAAGGCAATCATCGCTGAATATGTTGGCAAATGTTTGACATGTTCTAGAGTTAAGGTAGAATGTCAGAAGCCATCCGGCTTACTGGTACAACCAGAGATTCCTATGTGGAAATGGGAGAGAATAACAATGGATTTCATCACAAAACTACCTAAAACATCAAACGGACATGACACAATCTGGGTCATTGTCGATCGCCTTACCAAATCCGCACATTTCATCCCTACCCGAGAGACAGATAGTATGGAAACCCTTACAAGATTATACATAAAGGAAATAGTCTCCCGGCATGGAGTGCCAATATCTATCATCTCGGATCGTGACAGTCATTTCACGTCCAGATTCTGGCAATCATTACAAAGTGCTTTAGGTACTCAATTAGACATGAGTATGGCATATCATCCCAAAACTAATGGGCAAAGTGAAAGGACCATCCAAACACTTGAAGACATGCTTCGAGCCTGTGTTATAGATTTTGGAAAAGGATGGAAAAAACACTTACCATTAGTAGAATTTTCTTACAATAACAGTTACCATGCCAGTATTAAGGCAGCACCATTTGAGGCACTTTATGGTCGAAAGTGCAGATCACCTGTTTGCTAGGCCAAAGTTGGAGATGTTCAACTTACAGGACCAGAAATAATCCATGAAACCACTGAAAAGATAGTGCACAAATTCGACAACAAGCTTGCCAAACTTGCAAGAGATACCGGCCAAGAATTACGCTAAATGTAAGGTTCGAAAGCCTTTAAGAATTTCAAGTTGGAGATCGTGTTATGTTAAAATTATCACCTCGTAACGGTGTCATCCGATTCAGAAAACGAGGAAAGCTTAATCCCTGGTACATTGGACCTTTCGAAATCCTTGAACGGATTGGCCAAGTGGCATATAACCTTGAGCTTCCTGAAGAGCTCAGTAATGTCCCATAGTACTTTCCACGTTTCTTACTAGATCTAAAGAAATGCTTATACTGAACTGACGAATCCCTTTGTCATGACCAATGAAAGGAGCTTCGACTCGATGAAAAAATTCAACTTGTGGAAGAACACAGTGGCGATCATGGATCGAAAGTCAAGCAACTAAACAATGTCATAATCCTTTAGTCAAAGAAGATGGAACATTGGGGCTTTACTTGTAATTAAAACCATAAGCACTTTTCATTAGTGGTAGCTAATCACTGGAAGATCCCACCCTTCAAAGTACACACTGGTCTTTTACTTTTGATCAGCATTGACACCAAATAAAATTAAACCAGAAGAGAACAATATAACAACCCATAATTTTCATCAATGTAATTATCCATCTATTAAATTAAATGCACTGTAATATCCATCTATTATATATACCATCTTTTTATAGGGAAATTTTTGCTTTATCTCATTATGCAACGTAACTTGCATTTTAAAGTAAACGAGCTCACGCAACCTACCTATGCCAACTCAATCTATGTTTATATCATGTAAACATCCTAATATGTCAAATATATATCTTAATATCATTTTTACCAAGTACATTATCCATTTAACGTACCATTTACAACGTTATATCAAAATAGACTTTATCCGTTAATGTTTATATCAAAACCTAATGTATACATAAAAAAATGAATGTGTAAGCCTTCAAACATGTGTACAAGTGTACAATGCACAACATTAGAAATATAATTTCCCTCTAACTCAATGTACAACTTATTTAAGCTCAATGTACAAGTTAATAATGCAAGAAAGTTAAACTATGTCATTTTACCTCCTAAATCACTTTAGTTTCTTACTACCACTTTAGAACAAGGTACAAGCACTTATTGCATGACTCCTAAATCGTAAATAGTCCTAAAACTCTAATCTAAACCCCTAAACAAGACCCTAAACCTTAATCATAAACCCTAAACCTTAATCCTAAACCCTAATCCTAACATTAAACTTCATAAACCCTAACCTTAACTTGAATTCAACCCTAAAAATCCTAACCCGAAATCAAAAACCAACCCGACACCTTTAGATTCATTTTTAACCCATTTTTAAGCAACCAAGCACCTCAAGCACCACCATGACCTCACCACCATTTCACCAAGCAAGCAACCAAGCACCTTCATCACCACCTTGGCAACCAATTTTGGCCTTGTTACCTCCTTGTCACCCCATGTAAACTGACCCCTCCACCACCCCACACCTTGCATAGCTACACTCCTAGCTCTTCCTAATAACCCTACATCCTTACTTAGTCACTACTCTATAGCTCTTGATCCCTACACCAAGTAATCTTGGCCTCCAAGGTGTAAAACTAGGGCATTAAGGGTTTTCGAACCCTATATATAGCCGAAACACACACCCCATTTCAAATCACACCTCAAATCTTAATCACAAATACAAATGGAGTTCTAGCTCAACCAAGGAAGAAGTAGAAGGTCCATAAGATCAAAATAGAAGCCAAGAATCAAGAGAAAGAAGCCCTTGAAGTCGTTTCTAGGCATACGAACCCAAAAACCCTATTTTAACCCGTTTTAGCTCAAGTAAGCTCAAAATCTTGTTCAATAAGCTCATAATTTGTTTTAGAATGTTCATAAGACTCTTAAGATCATATATAAATTCTTGTTTGATCCCTTGATCCACAAACCCATGCGTTTTTTGATTAAAACCCTAAAAATGACCCGTTTTGATTTTCTAGCTAACGAATCGTTTTTCTAAACTTTTTATACGTTAGAACATCTTATTTTAGCATATTCTAATAAGCTATAACCTGCAAATATCATTTGGAATCCTAAAATAAGTTTGCATGGCTTTTTAGACTTGTTTTGCAAATGTATTCCATGTTAGGGGTATATATCGTAACTTTCTGAAATTTATAACTAAAGGGGCTAAAAATGTCATTATTCCAAATTTATAACTATAAAGACCTATCTTGCCAAGTTTCAAAGTTAAAGGTTTAAATTATATAAACTTTATATATAAAGGACCAAACTTGTAAATGTTTATAAACCAAGTGTATATATTTCTATTTTTGCAAACTTAAAAATATAAAATATAATATTTTTATATAATTTATAAAAATATATATTAATATTATAAACTCGATTTTATTAAAACCCGACACATTTATCGTTATTAATCATCGATCGACGCATTATAAAACAATTACGTTATATAATTAACGCAATTTATCATCAACTAGCTTTTGAATAAACTTAAAATCTTAATGTATCACGTTACTAGGGAGCTTCATGTGAGATATTTCATTCAGGTATACGTTTTGACGAGTTTGCTGGGTTTTCGATTTAAAGTGTCCTGGCTCCTCAAACGTTTACTACATGACCTCTGAATTATGATGGCCCGAACAGTGATACAATATTTCCATAAATTAATAAATCAAATGTTAAACTTCATGAAGTTTTGAAATATAAACAATCAAACTAAGACTTGAGATAGTACCCCAGGTTGCGTGACGTAGCTATTACTTTCACTTGATATACTTTTGCCATCAATCAGATTTCCCCTGTTAAGGTGAGTTCATAGCCTTGCATTTCAATCTTTAAATGTTTCATAAACCCGCGAGGGGGGTACATGCTATAAATCATGAATACAAGTGTTTTTTTAACTGTATGCTATCTTGATGCATTATTGCCTAAGTCCCTACTTTTGCCATTAAGAACCCACTATCATGAACCGTTAATTACTTGTAACCGAATGTACTGGTTGAGTAAGCATGAATGCTGTGAATTGATCTATTTAGGACTGAACTCCCCCGTTGGTATACCTATACTTTTGATAACCAAACGCACTTCATTTGAATATCTATGCTGGTGTTTGGCAAAGGCACCCGTTGGGGCAACAACTTGTGATTATTGATTATCTCAAGGCTTCAGTGTCATGAGCTTAGGGCATTAATATATTTTTTTTATAATTGTATCTACATTGCAAGTATTACTATTATGGGTGTATAACAAAGTAACCCACTATGACTTGTATTCAAAATGTTTATCTTAAACCTATAAATTTCACTCAACCATTTTGTTGATCTTTTTAGCATGTTTATCTCAGGTAATTGAGCAACTTATGGCACGGAGTGGCACGGACTTGAAGATGGCTAAACTGTTATCATTTAAACTTTATGTTTCTAGATTTTGAGACATCTCTTTTGTTAAAACTCTGATGAATAAATGAATGATAACTAAATTTTCCAAAAACATCTTTTTATGAGTCGTTTTATATGACTATGACTGTTGTACTATGAAATAATACCCCAGATTAGCTTCCGCTGCTATACGTAAAAATGGGGGTGTTATAGATTGGTATCAAGAGTCACGGTTATAGAGAATAAGGTTAAAACCTTAACTATAACTACTTTTCTTTTTTCATCCAAGAAAGTCCTCCGTGTCACTACATCTCTCGAATAATATGTAAAGATACATAACTATTATACTATTGTATAAATAACTTATGTTATTTACCCCTGGGTTGTTAACAGAGTGATGTCTTCTCCTAACCACCCTACTTCCAATATTAAGGATGCTTTTTCCTCTAACTTTCCGGACTTATCCCGGCTTCCTCGGACTATTCCCCAGCTTCACCGAGAAAAACTTATTCTAGCTCTTCAAATAACTCATTTGGTTTAGTTCTAATAGCTTCACCAACTCTTTCACTTTTTCATAATGACCCCTATATGAAGGTCATGCAAGCATATTATGCAAAAGAATCACCTATTCCACCACCAACTATTGTGCCTCCATCTTCAATGCTATCACCAATGTTTAATCGAGGCCGTGACCGATCATCCTCCTCTACTTCTACCCTACCTCAAGAATTTGAGATAGGATAAAGTTCTCATAAGACGAGTTTGGAACGTCACGAGGAACAAATTGAGGAAATTTTAAATCACCTAGATGAGCTCTCTCTCGACCGCATTGAGCACATGAAAGACAAAATAGAAGGTCTTGGAAAAGGTCGGGTGATCATACAACAAGATTTTGACAATCTGGAAACCGAACTCCAGGAGGCTCGTGCTCAAATTTCTAATCTTCAAAGAAAGCAAATGGGAAATAACAACACTTGTCAAATTTTGACTATGTACAGTACAAAGGCAAGTCGTTCATGATATAATACAATGGTGATCCCGTTATACCTTGTTGTTTCATAATACCGATTTATTCATCCTATATCCTATAAATTCTTGTATATCGTTGTCTCTGTCTTCATCATTATGAATCTTACCGTGACCCCTAGAAAATAAACTAATAAGATAGATGCTTGTTAGAATTCATATCAAATAAGTATCTATGTTTTCAATATCACTATTGTTAAAATGCTTAAAGTTCAAAAATAAGCATTGCATTTTAAGCATTTTATGGAAAGACTTGTGATATCATTCTTATTACGTGTTGTCTTATGTTGATAGAATGCCTCCTAAAAAAACATCAACATCTGAAGCACCAGCCATGACTTAGGCTGCCATCAAGAAACTAGTTGTTGACAGTGTTGCTGCAGCTCTGGAAGCACAAGCTGCAACAATGGCCAGTACTAGCAATCCCAATAGGAACACCGGACCTACCAAAACTCATGTAGCAAAAAGGAGAAACTATAAAGAGTTTATAAGCTGTCAACCTTTCTACTTCAATGATACGGAAGGAGTAGTTGGCCTCATTCGCTGGTTTGAACGGACTGAATTAGTATTTTCTCATAGCAAATGTGCTGAGGAAAACAAAGTGACATTTGCTACTGGTACCCTGACTGATGATGCCTTGTCCTGGTGGAATGCATACGCTCAACCTATTGGAATAGATCAAGTCAATAAGATCACCTGGACTGAATTGAAAAGGCTCTTAACAAATAAGTATTATCCTCAAACTGAAGTCAGGAAAATGGAAGATGAATTTTACAATCTAACTGTAAAAGGAAATGATCTTAAAACTTATGTTAGAAGATTCCAGAAATTAGCAATCTTATGTCCGAACATGGTACCAAACACCAAGAAACTCATGGAAGTTTTCATCGGAGGATTACCCAAAAGTATTGAAGGAAATGTTACCGCCTCAAAGCCTCAAACTTTGGAGGAAGCTATTACCATAACTCAGAGGTTAATGGATCAGGTAACAAAGCACAATTCTATACAAGGAACCAATGATCACAAACGAAAGTTTCATGATAGAAGGAACACCACTAACAGCAACAACTATCCCAATAATCTTATCAACAACTACCAAAACAACCATAGCAACCGCAACAATGATTACCGCCAACAACAGAACAGAAGACAGGAAACCTTCAGGTCTTATGCTGCCACCCCAACTGAAAATAGTAGGTATACTGGAAGCCTTCCTTTGTGTAAGAAATGCACTTTGCATCACACAGGAACTTGCACTGTTAAGTGTAATACTTGCAACAAGGTGGGCCATTTGACCAGAAATTGCAAAAACAAGGGGCCAACCACTGGAAGTAATCTGCTACCAGTGATAGTTACCATGCCAGTATTAAGGAAGCACCATTTGAGGCACTTTATGGTTGAAAGTGTAGATCACCTATTTGCTGGGCTGAAGTTGGAGATGTTTAACTTACGAGGCCAGAAATAATCCATGAAACCACCGAAAAGATATTGCAAATTCGACAATGCTTACAAGCTGCAAAAGATCGGCAAAGAAGTTACGCCAATGTAAGGCGAAAACCTTTAGAATTTCAAGTTGGAGATCGTGTTATGTTAAAAGTGTCACCTCGTAAAGGTGTCATCCGATTCAGAAAAAGAGGAAAGCTTCATCCCCAGTACATTAGACCATTTAAAATTCTTAAAAGAGTCGGTCCAGTGAAATATAAACTTGAGCTTCCTGAAGAACTCAGAAATGTCCATAATACCTTTCACGTTTCTAATCTAAAGAAATGCTTATTTGACGAATCCCTTGTCATTCCAATGAAAGAGCTTCGGCTTGATGACAATCTCAAATTTGTGGAAGAACCAGTGGAGATTATGGATCGAGAAATCAAGCAACTAAGACAAAATCGTATTCCTATAATCAAAATAAGATGGAACTCTAAAATAGGACCAGAATTTACATGGGAACGCGAAGATGAAATCCATGTCAAATATCCACATCTGTTTTCAAACATCACTCCGGCATCTAACTAAATATCGGGACAGGATTTCTTTTAAGGGAGGAGGACTATAACAACCTGTAATTTTCATCAATGTAATTATCCATCTATTAAATTAGATGCACTGTAATATCCATCTATTATATATACCACCTTTTTACAGGGAAATTTTTGCTTTATCTCATTGTGCAACGTAACTTGCATCTTTAAAGTAAACGAGCTCAGGCAACCTACCTATGTCAACTCAATCTATGTTTATATCATGTAAACATCCTAATATGTCAAGTATATATCTTAATATCATTTTTCCAAGCACATTATCCATTTAACGTACCATTTACAACTATATATTAAAATAGACTTTATCCGTTAACGTTTATATCAAAACCCTAATTATATGTAATGTATACATAAGCCTTCAAACATGTGTACAAGTGTGCAAACCTTAAAACATGTGTACAAGTGTACAATGCACAACATTTGAATATCTTTTCCCTCCTAAATCAAGTTACAACTTGCTAAAGCCTAATGTATAAGTCAATAATGCAAGAAAACCAAACTAGGTCATTTTACCTCTTAAATCACTTTAGTTTCTTACTACCACTTTAAGACAAGGTACAAGCACTTAATGCATAACTTCTAAACCCTAAACCTAAACCCTAAGTCATCTTAAAACCCTAATCTAAAACCCTAAACCCTAAACAAAACCCTAAAACCCTAATTTCACTTTAAACCTAAAACTAAATCCTAAACCTTAATCCTAAACCCTAAACCTTAATCCTAAACCCTAATCCTAACATTAAACTATCTTAAACCCTAACCTTAACTCGAATTCAACTCTAAAAATCCTAACCCAAAACCAAAAACCAACCCGACACCTTTAGATTCATTTTTGATGCATTTTTAAGCAACCAAGCACCTCAAGCACCACCATGACCTCACCACCATGTCACCAAGCAAGAAACCAAGCACCTCCATCACCACCTTAGCCACCAAGTTTGGCCTTGTTACCTCCTTGTCACCCCATGTAAACCGAACCCCTCCACCACCCCACACCTTGCATAGCTACACTCCTAGCTCTTCCTAATCACCCTAAATACTTCCTTAGTCACTACTCTACAGCTCTTGATCCCCACTCTAAGTATTCTTGGCCTCCAAGGTGTAAAACTTGGGCATTAAGGGTTTTCGAACCCTATATATATCTGAAACACACACCCCATTTCAAACACACCTCAAATCTTCATCACAAACACAAATGGAGTTCTAGCTTATCCAAAGAAGAAGTAGAAGGTCCCTAAAATGAGAATAGAAGCCAAGAATCAAGAGAAGGAAGCCCTTGAAGTCGTTTCTAGGCGTACGAACACAAAAACCCCATTTCGACCCATTTTAGCTCAAGTAAGCTCAAAATCTTGTTCAATAAGCTCATAATCTATTTTAGAAAGTTCATAAGACTCTTAAGATCATAGATAAACTCTTGTTTGATCCCTTGATCCACAAACCCATGCATTTTTTATTAAAACCCTAAAAACGACCCGTTTTGATTTTCTAGCTAACGAATCTTTTTCTAAACTTTTGATACGTTAGAACATCTTATTTTAGCTTATTATAATAAGCTAAAACCTGAAAATATCATTTGGAATCCTAAAATAAGCTTGCATGGCTTTTTGGACTTGTTTTGCAAATGTATTTCATGCTAGGGGTATATATCGTAACTTTCTAAAATTTATAACGAAAGGGGCTGAAAATGTCATTATTCCAAATTTATAGCTATAAGGACCTATCTTGCCAAGTTTTAAAGTTAAAGGTTTAAATTGTATATACTTTATATATAAAGGACTAAACTTGTAAAAGTTTATAAACCAAGGGTATATATTGCCATTTTTGTAAACTTAAAAATACAAAATATAATATTTTTATATAAATTATAAATATATATATTAATATTATAAAAGTCGATTTTATTAAAATCCGACACATTTATCGTTATTAATCATCGATCGACACATTATAAAACAATTACGTTATATAATTAACGTAATTTATCATCAACTAGCTTTTAAATAATCTTAAAATATTAACGTATTACGTTACTAGGGAGCTTCATGTGAGAGATTTCATTTAGGTATACATTTTGACGAGTTTGCTGGATTTATAATTTAAAGTGTCCTGGCTCCTTAAACGTTTACTACATGACCTCTGAATTATGATGGCCCGAACAGTGATACAATATTTCCATAAATAAATAAATCAAATGTTAAACTTCATGAAGTTTTGAAAGATAAACAATCAAACTAAGACTTAAGATATTACCCTAGGTTGCGTGATGTAGCTGTTAGTTTCACTTGATATACTTTTGCCATCAATCAGATTTCCCCTGTTAAGGTGAGTTCATAGCCTCGCATTTTAATCTTTAAATGTTTCATAAACCCGCGAGGGGGATACATGCTATAAATCATGAATACAAATGTTTTTCCAACTGTATGCTATCTTGATGCATTATTGCCTAAGGCCCTACTTTTGCCATTAAGAACCCACTATCATGAATCGTTAATTACTTGTAACCGAATGTACTGGTTGAGTAAGCGCGAATGATGTGAATAGATCTATTTGGGACTGAACTCTCCCGTTGGTATACCTTTACTTTTGGTAACCAAACGCACTTCATTTGAATATCTATGCGGGTGTTTGGCAAAGGAACCCGTTGGGGAAACTACTTGTGATTATTGATTATCTCAAGGCTTCGGTGTTATGAGCTTAGGGCATTAATATTGTTTTCTATGATAATTGTATCTACATTGCAATTATTACTATTATGGGTGTATAACAACGTAACCCACACTATGACTTGTATTCAAACTGTTTATCTTAAACCTATGAATTTCACTCAACCATTGTGTTGGTCTTTTTAGCATGTTTATCTCAAGTAATTGAGCAACTTATGGCACGGAGTGGCACTGACTTGAAGATGTCTAAACTGTTATCATTCAAACTTTATGTTTCTAGATTTTGGGACATCTCTTTTGTAAAAACTCTGATGAATAAATGAATGATAACTAAATTTTCCAAAAACGTCTCTTTTTATGAGTCGTTTTCTATGATTATGACTGTTGTACTATGAAATAATACCCTATATTAGTCTTCAAGTGTGAAATGTAGTGAATCCAAGTGAAAATCCTTGCTGATATTATCTTTAGCATATGCAAATATCGATGTGGATGGGAGCAGAAACAACGTAACCTTTTTTAAATAACGTGCCACGATGACGACATCATCATCTAGACTCTTAGGAATGTCTTCAAACTTTCTCTTTAAGGATCTAGGTGGCTCTGATAATGCGTTTCCATTCCCATTGCCAGGAGAATTGTCAATGTCTTTAACGCAACATTGATTGTCAACAATCTGTGAAGGAGAAAGAAACTTGAAACTTGGAAAGTGCCTCTCTAGTGTTGTTAACAGAGCCTTATTTATGATGTCATGGTTTAAGGCCATAAGAACTCAAACACATAGGAATCAGCGTCTTGCTTGCTAGTCAAGGGTATTCTAAGACAGCTACAGTAGTAGCCCCAAAACCCATTAACCTGTCGAGCTTAGAGACATTCTTACAGAATTGTGGTTTGAGGGTTCGAAGTGTCTTTCCAATAAAGCCCTCCCTGATTTTCAAAGGAATCACGCGGAAACTATCATAAAAACAATAGTGAACAATACATGGCCACTGGCTGCATCATTGTAATAGGAACCGGATTTGACGAGATACAGTAGTTGTGTTTGAGTCTCCTTAGGTATCCACCAAACATGACCAAGAGTCAAGTCATGGGTTTGATAAACCAAGCGTAGTGCCTTTTCAGCAGTAACATGACTGGTGGCACATGACTGGTGGCAGGTTTGAGTCTTTCTATAGTCTGCCAAATTTGCATGAGTGAGAGGGGATTAGTTCTTGGAAAATAGCATCTTAATGTAAAAAAGCTAGGAAACCATAGTAAAATGCCACGTGTCCACATTACCTCAAGGGTATTATGGGTATCAAAAGGGTTTAAAAATTGACGTTGCCGTGATTTTAGAAGCTTTTTTTCATTTGCATCCTAACTAATTCAACCTATTCCTTAATCATCGTTCCAACTTCCAAGTAATTTGTTCTTATTTTTTTCATCATTTTTAATTCTCCAGATAGTTTTATTTTGCATCATTTGTAATTTACTCCTATCATTTATAATAAGCAAATATTTATTTATTATATTAATATTTAATATATATGATATATGATCGATGCATACTGCATCAAATCAAATGTTATTTATTTTTTTATGACTGTTTTTGATCTCCAAGTCATTTTAAAATTCACTGTCCATCTTCTAAGTTGCGTCATCACCGTCGTTGTATTAAGAATCCGAAAATTAATGATTATGAAATTGCATCAGTGACTTTTAACTTAATACATGTCACATTACGTACCACGATACCATCGTATTTCCGGCCTGCATCAAATTGCTCTAAAAAATGACATTGATGATTAAATTGTTGTGCTCAAGTTCCTTTTGCCCAGTTGCATCCAAAAAGATGCAAAGAATATTGCAAGTATGAGCACAAAAATTCTACGTCATAATAATCATAAACGAAAAATGAGCACTCAGTTTCTGCATCAAGATTGCAAGTATAATGAAAATTCAGTTAACATGATCATATATAAAAAATGAGTGAGAAGATTTGATTACAATACTATTAAACAAAATAATATCCAACAACAAATGAATAAAGAATTAATACGTCACTACAACAATCGCCCCTTTCCCTGGCGAATTGTCGGGACTTTCCCCAGCGACATGTCGCTGGGGAAAGGTATCCCCAGCGACTTGTCGCTGGGGAATGCTCGCTGGGGAAGCTTCGTAAGGGATTCTTTCCCCAGCGACGAGGTGGGTCCCACTCATTTTTCAGTCAAGGAACTAGTGCCACGGTGGCACACTTTTCCCCAGCGACATGTCGCTGGGGAATCTGTGGGTAAGCTAAAGTGATTAAGACCCATAATTAAACCTTAACTTAATTGTTAACTATCTTCAGCGACATGTCGCTGGGGATAGTTTTTAATAAACATTTGGAAAATACTTTCCCCAGCGACATGTCACTGGGGATGGCGTTTAATAAACATTTGGAAATAGCTTTCCATCGCTGGGGAAAGATTTTATTAAATGTTCGCTGGGGAAAACTTTTATAAAAAAATTAAAATCATGTTTCCCCAGCGACATGTCGCTGGGGAAAAGTCTGCATTTTTTTTTAAAATACAGCCTGCACAGCAGGCGTTTTTCAGATTTTTTCGGGAAAAAATCTACCAAATAACAAACATGTATCAAAACCTGTATATACTCATCACAACTTGTACCAAAACACAAATACAAAGTAAACGGATCAACGCAATACAAATACATCACAACTTGTACCAAAATCAAAAGATAATAAAGTTAAATCGTCCAAAATCCGAATAAGTCTTACAAAACCGGGATTCCATCATAAACGGGGCTATACTAACACAACAGAAAACATAACTAAAGCGTGGCTTACTAACTAATATATAACATAACTAGGATAGGGAAACAAGTGTTTAAATGTCGCCAAATATCAACATAAAAGATAATAATGTAGGCATATTCTAACAATATATAACCAACTCATCCTCATCCTCGCCCTTCCTCATCATCGCCACTCTCCTCGTCATCACCACACCCGCCACTCCCGCTAGCACCACCCGACTCAAACTCCTTAAACATATCCGAGTACTTGGAGTCGCTTCTGAAAAGACTCATCATAAAGTCTACCTTTCTATGCATGCTCTTGAGCGACTTGTCGGGGGCGGGCATACTTGGCCTGGATGTGGCCCGTGATGGCAATACCCGACCCACACCGGGAATGTGCCCACGAAGCTTACCCCCGCCAACGCATTGATCTCATCCTCCGTGTACTCACCCGTAGCCTCAAGCCTTTTCATCTCCTCCTATGTAGTGACAAAAACACAAGATAGTAAATATATTAGTCGGGTTGCTACATTATTTCTCGATAATTCATTAAAGTGTGTTTTGAAACAAAACTTACATATATGCGGCGGTCCTCATCCTTAGGGAATACCCCGTCAACAGTGTGTGTTCGCCAGAAGGTGTCAATGAGTGAAGGGTAATCTTGAGTGTCCGAGGCCTGCCTCTGTACATACACACGCATATAAGATGAAACTAATTAAAAACGACAAATCACAACACACCAAAGCGTATAATCAGATATATATGTATATATGTATGTAAAATAATTATAATGTTTATTACCATCTCATCTCGAAGGCGAGCCAGCGACCGGGATCCCTGTCGAGATGTGACCACGCTCTTTTGCCGGTTTAGCCGATTTTGAGCGGCTCGAGCAAGGTTCTTGGGATCATTCCAAAACTTAATGTACTTATCCCCTTACCGCTGTAACATCTCCTCAGGACAGTGACCCCAGATCAGCCTCCACATCGTAACCCTCGGTGGTGGGGTCTGCCTTCCAATGCTTGGCCTTGAAAGAAGCCTTGTTGGTATTGTAGGCTTTTTGCAAGTGCATGTTGATGCCTTCGTAGATCTCTGTCCAGCGGGAGGATTCCATGTGCGGCCTGAGGTCAAACAGGGTCTGCAATCATATACAACAAAACGAAAACAGAGTTAGAGATATAATTTATATATTTATTTAAATTTGTTTATTTATTTATATGATATAAATAAATAAACGAATTTAGATAAATATACACAATTAAATAAATGAACACGATAATGAAATAAACATAAAAGGATAACTGACCCCAATATTTGAAATGATCGCCGCCTTCCGCTCCTTCGGGACCTTCTCCCAAGAAGGGTAGTACAACGGCACACTCCTAACGACCTCCTCGATGTAGTTAGACCAGTGAGCCGCATGGGGACCGAGAGGGTTTAGGGTTTGTTTGTCACCCACATCAAAACTGATCGAGACGGGGCCTTTAGCTTCCGCGATGTCCTTTAGCGAAAGGTTCCGGGTCTTGTCGGCGTGTATCAGACCTGCCCCCCCTTCGCCCAAATTGGTGGCTTTCGTTTACCTTTGCCTGCAAAATCAAGTTAGTGATAAAGTCATAAAAATTCAAGGCAAGCAAGTTCAATATATGTATCAAATTTATGCTTGTATTACAATAATCCAGAAATTCTTACCTTTGTTAGCAAAGCAACCCCCGCAACCGGTGGGTACAACGTGTGATGGGGGACGATCATCACCGCCACCGTCACCTCCGTGGGACCGTGCAACATCTGTACAAGTACAATTAGCATAACATATAGAAATTCATGAACAAAATAATATAAGCATGGACACATCCAAATACATACATATCCAAATCAAATATACAACATTAAATAATACCACAACCAATTTGCATTCATTCATTCAAATATATAAGTGTATTTTGCAAGTTACAACTCAAGATCAATCTTCTTCTTACTAGAATAAACTTTCGTCAACACCATCATCATCACATTGATGAGGTCTTCACATCAAAATCTCCTAATCATGAGGAAGGCTTCTTTCCACATCAATAATATCATCGACTTTCGCAGGAACATCATGATATCTGGCGGTGCGTCAACCACCGTTGATTGAACCATTCTATAAGCAAGGTCGCATAAACCAAGACATGTCAAACTAGTAAAAGTGGGAGATCAGAATGATTGTCGAAATGTATAAATATCAGGATTCGCCCTCTACCACGATGACACCCCCGTCGGAATTTTTTTATGATGTAACATGTTCGACGACGACCTTACCATGGGTGTTGGTCTTATCAGTCAAGGTAACAGGACTTGTTTTGACTTGTGTACGAGAATGTATTGGTCATCATTAAATGCCTCAACGACTGCAGTCCCCCCCCGCGATTTGTGTCATGTTATTTCTAAGGACAGAGTTTTGACTTTACGTCCTTTGTTTGCTAGTGTCCGAAACCACTTAACTCGGAACAACAAACTTTGAACACAAATACTTAAACTCGAGAATTATGAAGCTGACCATAATACATTTCTCCGTCAGGGCCAGGCGAACAAATGCCGCTGTTTTGAGTTGTGCGACGTTCATCGCGGTTGTGCACGACATACCTCACACCGTCGACTACGCAAGAGTTTACTGAGATTGGAGTCCATGATGGTCCATTAGCCAAAGCGAATAACTCGTTGGTTGTGCTAACCTCTAGGTCTTGGTCATTGTCTACATGACGTTGACGGATCTATGTAAGAAAAAGGATTTAGATAGAACCAAAAAATAGTGATATTTGTTAATTTTATACAGTTAAGTACACAAAACTAAGTCTTAAGTTACCTGCGACCCAAATCCAGTCGGGAATTCTTCTTGCATGTCTTTGTTAGGAAATAAACCTTAAAACGTTCATGGTATTAGAATAAGTCGTCGAAATGATAAGTTAAGAAAAAGAAGTTTCAAAATAAAAAAAAAACCCGTATAGTTATATCAAAAAAAAAACCTCTGAACTGGTACCGGTACTGTCGATCTCAGACTATTGTGAAGTAACATACCATTCCACTTTTTCAACTCTTGGGCATCAAACCGAATAAACGACCGTAAACCAATCGGTTTACATACCGATCGAAACACCTGAAACCGACACGTTGGGGGAGGGGGGTCCACATTACGGTCGGGACGATTAAATTTTGTGGTAACATCCTAAAAATAATGAGAACTGAAAGTCAATGCTTCTTTCACAACAATAACCCAGCGCAATCGAACTTTTCCGGCTTTAGCTTTATATTGACACATAACCTTTTAGCTTCTTCATTATCTTTCAAATGGATACACCCACCGGGGCGAATATGCCCGAGATCAGAGCCTCTATAGGTAAATGGATAACCAAGTGAACCATAATGTCAAAGAGAGCAGGAGGATATATGAGCTCAAGCTCGCACAGAATATCGACCACCTTGATCTAAGCTTTCAACATGTCATCCTCCATTAAAGTTGGCAGAGTCAGAATTGCTTAAACAATAGAACATAGCTCCGATATTGGTATTTGCAATCTAATCGGGCACGTAAATTTGAAGACCCTTAAGGAAGTAAATTGTTGCATCATTATATGAACATTCATGAGACTCCAGGCACGTTATTATTGGTATCATTATCGTTCACTTTGTGCTTGAAGCATATTCCGAACCCATCTGGTAGTTTAACTCCTTTGATGTACTGACAAAACTTTTTTCGGTTCTCTGGTGTGAAAGAATACGCAGCCTTAGGCTCAAGCACTTCCCATTTTGGTTTGGCTGAAACCCAAGCCACTTCGAATGCCCAATATTTGCAAGACTTGTCCCCCCCCCTTTTTTTTGCCCCCCATTGGAGGGCGGTGTCTTTAGATTTATCATTCATTAACAAAGTGTTCAAGATGGCCTCCAACACATTTTTTTCGATATGCATGATGTCTAAATTGTGTCTTAGTGAAAGAAAAGACCAATACTCAAGCTCGTAAAAAATAGACCGTTTAGTCAGTTAAGCTCGACATGAACATTGCGTTTTATCTTCACACCCCATAACTTGGATGTATTACCCGTTAAACACCCGCCTTAGGGCAATCTATCAGTTTGAGCTAGGATAACATCCCCGGCCAAATTCATTTAGTGAGGATCCGTGTTAAATCGGTTTGGCATTTAAATCAATGAAGCCTCCATTTATGAGGGCTTCTTTAAGAATCTTCTGTGGACAATCATAAAGCTGTTTTTTCTTAACACACGAACAATTGTGTTCTACATTACATGTAGGCTGCCTTGAAACCTTGCCCACTCCACGGCCCCCCCTTGTTGTGTGGGGGGGACACCACCCCCCAAACAACTAACTTCGAGCAGGAAAATCATTGATGGTCCATAAAACCATCGCTCTCATATTGAACTTCTGGCCTGTAGCAACGTCTATAGTCTCGACACCTTTCCGGTCCCATAAAACCTTTAGGTCCTCAATTAAAGGCCCAAGGTAAACATCATTGTCCCATAGCCGCGAGATTTAGGCCAGGATTAACTAACGTCACAAAAAGAACTCTCTTTCATACATAACCACGGAGGCAGATTGTATGTTGTCAATATCACCGCCACATGCTGTAGGCCTGACTAAGGTTTGCCAAAGCGGATTGAAACCATCAGCAGCCAACCCTAGTCGAACATTTCTTGGTTCTTTTGTAAAATCAGATACTTGGTGTCAAATTTCTCCTACTCTCACCATCAACCAGTGATGCTTCTTTACCGGGCTCCGTACACTTTCCAGTAGCATGCCAAATCATTTCCTTTGCAGTGTGACTAGACTTGTACAAACGTTGTAGTCTAGGAATGATCGGAAAGTAACGCAACACCTCTTAGGAATTACTCCCCGCGAGTTATCGTCCTTTCTCTCTACTCGTATTACATCACCGGACATAAGATCTAAATCTTGTTATTGTCCCTCCCAAAAAAGCAGCAATCTGTTCAGAAAGCATGTAATCGACTCGTACCCTTACCCGGTCCGTTTTAAATGTCTTTCATTAATGCATAGTAATGACGGTGGGAGCTTGAATCCTTTACTGATGGGAAATACATTTTGGAAAAACTCTAACATTTCATTGAATATAGAATCAGTCAATCTACCTTTAGCCTTAAAATAGGTAAACTTTGCCATAAAGTCTAATCGAGTCACATAGTCACAACCGGGGTACAGCTCCTCATTGGCACTGGCATATAACTCTTCAAACTCGTTACGTGTAGCTTGAGTCGGTTCGTTACTTGTCTCACCAATATCTCCTTGAGTTGGTTCATTGTGTTCATTATTCGGAGGAAATATAACCTAAGATCATTAAGTAACGCTGTCATGTCACTCATCAGAGGTTGTCTTGTGTTATCTATTACTGGCGGTGGCGTAGGTGGAGCCGGTTCACCGTGTTCCACCCATATTTTATAACGTGGGTCCCACCCTTGTCTCATAATATGGTCTGAAAGGTGTTTGATTTTACCATAAATATATTTGACAAGACTTACAGGACATTGTATTTTTCCTGGCACTATTCATAATGGCTTGCAATGATCGATCAATTTTCGAAGACGATAAAAAATAATGGTACATGACACTGTAAAAGTGTCCAAGTCTTTATCATCAATACCATAACTGCGTTTTAACGAACATTTTATTATTAATGCAACTTAATTAAACACATTCAAAGGATGAATACGAGATGCTTGTTTGTTCACCTATTACAACTATGAAAGGCAAACCTACCACTTTTTGAATGATTCGTCTCATATGAAGAATGCGTAAAACCGATTCACTATTTGAAAAATTTTTGGCTGCATTTCCCTCAACTCCCCAAATATTGTTTAAAGACATATTCGTAGAGTAAAGGAGAAACACTGTCGAAATCATCTCAAATAGTTAAACCAATTATACGCATCATATTCCTATAAATTGAGACAAAAAACATTCAAAAACAGTCCTCAAACTGGGGAACTTTTCGAAATTAATTTCTAATAAATTAATTTTGGACGGGTTTTCTATAGGATGATTAAATTCAGACGGGGATTTTCCGAAATTAATCACTAAAATCCTAAAATCCTAAACACATATACATTTAATGAAGGAACAAACATCAAATTATATCAAATTATCAACATAAGGAGTGTTTGGATTTGCGTTTTACAATGTCAAAGAGTGTTTGGATTTGCATTTTACACTAGCAATCACAATAAACATTCCCCAGCGACATGTCACCGGGGAAACAAACAAGATAAAAAAAATAACATACCGTTGAGGACTCGGCTGACCCGGCTGCTACCCGCCAAACTGTCCAAAACAAAAACGAAAAAAAATTCAGAAACGAATTATAATTAAACTGTTTTTATAATTAACAAAAACAAAAACCAAAATCAAAAATTATAATTATAATCAAAAACGAATTATAATTAACCTTTTTTTACCAAAAACGAATTATAATTAGAATTATGATTTAGAGGGTTTAGAAGTATAAGAATTATGATTTAGAGGGTTTAGAAGTATATATGTGCTCGTGTGCTCGTGACGGTGTGGAGTGGTGGTGGGTGCGGTGGTGAGAGGTTGTGATGGTGGGTTATGTGGTAGTGGTGGAGGTGGTGGGTTATGTGGTTTAATTTGTGGTGGTGGTGCTGCAAAAATCGCCAAGAGTGGTGGGTTTAATTTTTTCCCGTTTTTGTTATGAAGAAGAAAACCCAGATCTGCCTTTATGATAACGTGAATCCCCAGCGACTTTCCCCAGCGACATGTCGCTGGGGAAAAATGCAAATTTGTCGTTTAGCTAAAATGGCGCCATAACGAAAATGTTGGAGGGTTTTTTGCAAAAATTGATTACGTTTTCCCCGGCGACATGTCGCCGGGGAAAGTTTTGTTTAAAAAATTTTAAGTTTTATTAAAAAATTATAATTTATAAAAAATATAATCGGTTCGTTTCGGCTGGGTCGGTCCGGTTCTCGTTTCGTTCGGGCGGTTCCGTATATAATTATTATTTAAAATATTTTTTATAAAATATATAATTATTATTACAATTAATTTTATAAAATAATATAATGCGGATTTCGTTTCGGCTGGGTCGGTCCGGTTTCTCGGTTCGTTCCGGTCGGTTCGTATATAATTATTATTTAAAATTATTTTTTATAAAATATATAATTATTATTTAAAATTATTTTTTATAAAATATATAATCGGTTCGTTTTGGCTGGGTCGTCCGGTATCTCGGTCGTTATCCGGTCGTTCGTATATAAATAATATTTAAAATAATATTTATAAAATATATAATTATTATTTACAATTATTTTTTTAAAAATATATAATCGTTCGTTTCGGCTGGGTCGGTCCGTTTTTTTTATTTTCGTTCGTCCGGTCGTTTCGTATAATATTATATTTAAAAATATTTTTTATAAAATATATAATTATTATTTACATTATTTTTTATACAAAATATAATACGGTTCGTTTTCGGCTGGGATCGGTCCGGTTTCTCCGGTTCGTACCGGACTGTGTCGATATAATTATTATTTAAAATTATTTTTTATAAAAAATAAATAATTATTTACAAATTAGTTTTTTATAAAATATATAATCGGTTCGTATCCGGCTGGGTCGGATCCGGTTTCTCGGGTTCGTTCTTCGGTTCGTATATAATTATTATTATAACAATATATATTTATTATTTACAATTATTTTTTATAAAATATATAATCAGTTCGTTTCGGCTGGGTCGGTCCGATTTCTCGGTTCGTTCCGGTTGGTTCGTATATAATTATTATTTAAAATTATTTTTTATAAAATATTTAATGTATTATTTACAATTATTTTTTATAAACTATATAAACGGTTTCGTTCCGGCTGAGGTCGGTCCGGTATCTCGGTTCGTTCCGGTCGGTTCGTATATAATTATTATTTAAAATTATTTTTTATAAAATATATAATCAGTTCGTTTCGGACTAGTCGGTCCGGATATATCTCGGTTCGGTTCGCGGTACGGTTCGTATATAATTATTATTTAAAATTATTTTTTATAAAATATATAATAATATTTACAATTAGTTTTTTTATAAATAATAATCGTTCGTTTCGCCTGGGTCGGTCCGGTTCTCGTTCGTATTAATTATTATTTAAAATTATGTTTTTATAAAATATATAATTATTATTTACAATTATTTTTTATAAAATATATAATCGGTTCGTTTCGGCTGGGTCGGTCCGGTTTCTCGGGTCGTTCCGTCGTTCGTATATAATTTCTATTATTTAAAATTATTTTTATAACATAATTTAATATTAATTACAATTATTTTTTTATATAATATATAATCGGTGTTCCGTTTCGGCGGTTACTCGTATATAACGTTATTAGAAGAAGTACAAACGGACGAGATCGATATGGTAATGGTTATACATCTAGACATCAACTGACGAGTCGACTATGGTATGGTAAATACACAGACTGTTCACAAAGCGGACTATCCGATAATGGTATGGTTATACTTAGAGTTTCAACACGAGTCGATATGTTGGAGTTCTACATTAATGTTCAACGTATGAGTCCATATGTTAGGGTTATACATTAGAGGTTCAACGGACGAGTCAATATGGTATGGTTATACATTAGATTCCTGCCAAATACTCCCGCCAAAAACTCCTGCCAAATACTCCCGCCAAAAACTACCGCCAAATACTACCGCCAAATACTCCCAGCCAATACCCCCGCCAAATACTCTTTTATACCAAAAAAACAGATACTATCACAACCACAAAATATCACACACTCTTAACATCACAACCACAAAAAGAGTGGAGAAACGTAGTGCACAGAAGACTTTTCGAGTAGGATTGACAGAGAGGAGATTGCAGTTCTCGCGACAATCGTTATAAACCTTAGAGTTACGGTATCAACTAAATCTATGCAAGTCCAAAAATCCAATGTAAACAATACACATGTTTTTTATTTGTGTAATGGGTAATATAAAATATACGGGTTAGTTTTTAAAAGAATTGATTTCTTACTAATTAAAACAACCTCCGAAACATTTTGCAATGTGGATTTTTTTTATGTAAAGAATCCGACTTCGAGAATTGATGAGTTCTCCTGGAGCTCATCGACTCCAAGTTTACTCCACAAGACATTACAACACATCCAAGCAATATTTTCAGGACCGTCACCGCCTCCCAAACATATTTCTTCTTGGACCATCAACACTACAAACTAATCTTAGGATCTTCAAGAAACTAGAGAGTGCTCAAACTGCAAGCACTTGCGTGGAATAGAATAAAGGTACTCAGACAGGCAACACTCGGAAATGCCAATATCGACCCTTAACAACATACAGTTAATTCGGCTGCACTATTTCACAAAGGTTTCACAATTAAATGGAAAACTGATTTGGAGGTAGTTTTGTGCATTTGCAATGTAATTCGTATGACAATCGCGTAGTTTTGTCATTTGCAATGTAATTTCGAGTAATGTTTTATTATTGTACAGTGACGAGACTTTGTTTAGAACATTTATGATATGAATGTGATTTTATGGAGATACGATATGAATGTGTTTATGTATCACCGATATTCACCTTAAAAAACCGCACAATCATATTTCTTTGTAAATAAACGGAATATCGGACCGAAACAAACCTAAAAAACTAGTTTAATAAAAAGTCAACAAAGTCAAATGGTATCCCCCGGCGAAATTATTTTATAAAAAATAATTTTTAAATAATTATATTTTTTTAAATATTAATAATAAAACGTCTTGAGTTTTTTTCTAAAAAAAATAGATTTGATATATTAATAAAACTTTTGAGCGTAAAAAATATAACTTTAGATATATTTGTGATAATAACTATGTTCAAATTTATAATATTTTCATACACCCTTTCCCCCGGCGACAGTGTGTCGCCGGGGAAAGTTACTTTTATTTTGATATATTAAAAAAAACAGGCCGCCATGTATAGAATACCGGGGAAAGTGTCTTTTTTATCTTTTGAGATATATTTGATGCATATATTAATAAAAACTTTATAATTAATTAATAAAACTTGTCCACCACGGACATATCTGCCGGGGAAAAGTAAGCGTCGTGAAAAATTTCCTGCCACTCATTTAAACTATGAAATAGTTGGTTAAATTTTAACGACCTTATACACCCGGCGACAAATGTCGCCGAGGGAAAAGTTCAGAATACTTGACCAAACTTTACTACGAGAAATTTTGCCACGTAGGATCTATTTTGTCCGATTTTAGAAGCATATTCCCAGCGACATTTGTCGCGCCGGGGGAAAAGTCCGTCACCTGTTCTCCTATTTCTTGAAGTGAATTATAATTAAAATGATTCAAACCTAATACAGGTGACTGTATTCACGGTTAAGATACTCATGTTTTGGCCATCAAAAAAAGTAAGACAAATCCATAACAAGATACTTAATATTTAACAGTCCAAATTTCATAAAATATCATGTTATTTTCCAATTTAAGGTATCAGACTTTTTTCTTGTTGCATATGGTTGGACAGTGTAGTAGGATTTGACAGGTAAATATAACAAGTATGAAATATGACCAACAACATCCCTTATCTCTTATTAGCACCAAATCATCGTTCACAATACATTTTTGCTACTAGATTAAAATAAAAACTACACAGAAGCTTAATCTTAACAAGAACTAATTTTAGAAAGAAAAAAATTTTAACGAACGAAAATATTTTAACTAATTTAATGACTAAAACAACCTTTAAATTAAAATAAATCACCAAACGAATTCCAAACAATCAAGAAATTTATACGCCCTAAAAACACTAATTGAGAAACAGCAACCCAGAAAAATATAAAAAATATTTTTTGACGTTTTTTACTATTTTTTATAAAATTAAAACAAAACAGCTTTATAAAAAAAAGAACATAATCGGTTTTTGATTTTTCTAAAATAGTAAAACGTGAGTAAAAATCTTGAAAAGATTATGACAAAAAGAAAATACTTCTTAGAATCTTATATAAAAATGACGAATATTTACTCGAAGGGTTATTTGAATATTGTATGACAAAAATAAAAACACAAAACAGATTTTTTAAACAATCAGTACAACTAGGAAAATTTCTTTCTAAAAAATTATGACAAAAAACAAAAAAAACTTTGTTAGAATCTTATAAAAGTGAAGATAGTTTTATAAAGGATTTTGATATAATTTGAAGAGTAAAGTAAAAAACACAAAATTTTATACAAAAAAAAATTTGACCTGTTTACCATGACTAGGCAGGTAAAAAAATTCTTAAATTGCAAGGTATAATAAGTTAAATACTTTTAAATTCTGAGAAAAAAAAACTGATTAACTTGCAATTGAAGCCTAAGAGATTGACACCTTATATATGCATTTAGACCCTAAAATCAGTATTAACAACAGTGCAACGATGGATGTGGTATAATCTTTTAAAACAATGAATTGCGTCAAAACAACTAACATTAACATTAGTTTGTGTGTTTGGAGATGAATTGGCTTGACTCGGTTTTGAGGGAGAGGATACATGAGGTGTTGTAATCACCTCTAAAAAATCTAATATTCCCCGAAATTATTTGCTGATACGATAGAGAATGAGCTCCATTGAAGGTATAGTTCCGATAGTTGATATGGAGTATTGTGCTTAACGTGATCCGAGGTGTTGGTTTCGATTACCCAAATTTATGCTTTAAAAGATGGCTATTGGGTGTCGTTCTCTTTCGTAAAAATAAAAGATACTCATGAATTATGGGACTCTTGACGGATGCAATGGTTTTTCTGTTGGCATGCGTTCGAAATATGTGTGAGATTATAATTTCTTGACGTGTGTCATATGTGGCCACTCGTTGGAATACGTATTGATCCCGATAAAAAGTAGAATGTGTTACCTTGTGAGATTGAAGCTCAATAGGCATCCATCGAGGGTTAGATTTAGACCAAAAATGGTATTGATATTAGCTCAATTCTTTAGTCTAATTCTGTCTGACGAATGTTTGGGAATATACATCCTGACTTACGTACCGTTAGCTTATATACTAGTACCGCTAGTTATAGATTAGTACTAACAGTACAAAATGTTAGTACTAGGCTCAGAATTAGTAACCGTTAGTATAAACTCAGTTAACCGTTAAAGAGATAAGCACGAGTATAATTATAGGAAAAGATATGCATGATTCTTTAACGCGTTTTGTAAGCCAAGAAGATAAGGGTTTTTTTTCTCTTGGTGTGTTAAAAGAACCCTTACGGCATACAGTAGAGAGATATCAATCATTGTCAATCTCAAAGTTAGCAATCTAATAACAAAAGCTTAGTTCTATCAATATTCATTATTCTTCTTTGCATTATAAGTTAGATTCCGCATAACTTATAGGTTCTTAATCAATTATTTTCACCATTTAGTCATTTTTGTGTGAATCTATTCATATTAGCTACAACCTTTAACAAGGTAGTAAGATCTATATTCAAAGGGATCCACAAGTGGTATCAGAGCCTGTAGAGAAACTCGAGTAAGAAAGTACCAACAAACAGTTATAAACCTTCTATCTTAACAAAGCGAATTCAATGCTGGATTAGAAGAATGAAATACTCCACCACCACCACCACCATCACAAACACCAACACACAGACAAACTCCTCACACAAGATTTTAACCATCATACCTTCCTATTCACAAAAGGGAGAATTGTTATAATATGGGCCCATGAAAATGGAACATAATTTGGCCCATCACAGACTATCCTATCTGGGGGAAGATTAATTCATAGAGAAATGAACCCGTTGGAGTGGTCCAACTGATACAAATGCTTTAATAAATGTCATGCCTCCTAAGACAGCAAAGAAATTTTAGCATATAAAGACAAAGAAAGTAAGTGACCACTTTTCTATGCTATAGGCTTTACAGAAGACATCTTGCTAAATTTTCATAAAATGACTGATGCTAAAGAGATTGTGGAAAGACTATCACATTAGTTTTGTGGAAATGATGAATCAAAGAGACTGCAGAAGTATATTCTCAAAGAGCAACAAGTTTGAGGCGTTCTCTGTATCTATACTCAGAAGGGCTACATAAAGATATGACAGGTTTCAGATCTTCTGAGTCAACAAGAGCATTCAAGGCTGCAGTGCGTCTCAGACTGAAGATGCAAATTATAAATTCCTTAGACTCAACCTTGTTCCTGGTCTCACAAGTTTCCTTATCATAGAGGGCCACAAGCCAGGAGAGTGGACAGTCTCAGTTTAGATGCTCTGTATAATAATCTTAGAGGTCTTTGAATCTGATGTTAAAGGCTCTACTGCATCATCCCTATAGCACACAGAATGTGCAATCGATAAGAAGAACACAGCAAGTACTAATGATGTTAGCGTACCTACTTATTGTGTTTCTAACTCTCTGGTCATAACTCCCATATGAACATACATCATTCATACCCTTACACATAGTCAATCAATCTAGTCTTGTCCATAATTAGATCATGAGGAGAACTGAACAGCTATGAATGATTTGATAGAAAAATGGACATGAAATGGCATGTACCATGATTATACATGAGAAAGAAGAAGTGATCTACACAAAGACAGGTAGAAAACAACGTAAATTTGGACTGCCAAAGTGAACCGTTGGTTTTTGACAAAACCCAAAGTCGATGCTATAGTTAATTCACAAAGACTGGGCATTTTGCTAAAGAGCGCAGATCCAAAGGACAATCAACGATATAGGAGGAGAGATACTTGGAACAGCTGGGAAAATAAGGATAAAGAAAATGGGGAGAAGATCTGGTAAAGACCGTAGGGAATCTAAAGCTATTTGGTGACCTCTACAGAATGGAGAAGGTGTATGAAATTGGACCAGTACACTCAGAAGATGAACAAGAGAACTATGACTTTGATAGGATTGCAGCAGTTCAGGCTCAGACACAGAGGTAACATTCTTGTTCCAAGAATGTAAAGAGTCTTATCTAAACTTAAAAAACACACTTTTCAGAGAACCAAAGGAAAAACTTGGAGATAGCCAGTAATAGAAAAACAAGGCATATACTCAAGCTGTTAACAAGAAAGTTGAAGCATAATTAGTTGCTCATCAACAAAGTCATACTTTGAGTACGAAAAGGAAACGATAAAGCTTTATGAAAATTGACTTAAAAGATAAAATTGATGTCACATAACATACCATAATAGAAACTATTGGCAGAAACATGAAAAGAAAAAGAAGATTTAAAAGCTCCTAAAGTAGCGTAAAAATGGCACAACTCTCTAAAAATCTTAAAATTTGCTAAATAGTTAATGAGTGCTTAGGATAAGAGCTGGGCTTGGGGTATGGTTACAAATGAATACAAAGTGTTATAAGTTATGAAAATGAAGTTTTCCAAAGAGTTAGTTTGTCAATAGGACAAGTGATTGTATAGAAGATAGGTCCTGTGAATGAAAGAAATGCAAGAGGGATGCATGCCTTTCCTCCTCCAATACAGGGATCTACATCCCTTCTGGACCTGATAAGAAATAAAAGACTCACAAAAACATATGTCCAAAAGCAAACTAAACCTAGTCGAATTTAAGAAATTGAAAACAGCTAGAAGCATTTACATTAATTCTTGTTAATCAAATTGGATAGTGAAGAAACACATGAATCTATGCCTAATACTAGTTGTCAATAGAGAACCCAAAGTAGTAAGTGAACCCTAAAGTTTGTCTCAGATTCTCCTATCAATGAGAGTATTGAATCAGATAGTGAAGATGAACAGTGAGTCTCACCCCAAAGACAAAAGGAAACACCTAGTTTTGTTTTATTAATACTGTAAGCATGTAAAACTCCTAGGCAAACTTGTTATAAAAACAAAACACATGTAGATCAGAGTCCTAAAAACTGACAAAAAGGATTGTAGTGGTTATAATGTCTAAAAAACTAGGTTTGGGAATTTGATATACAAACGGTATGTTTTTTGTAGTGCGTGGGAGTTTAATCCATCTTCATTAGAGATTGTGATTTTCATGAGAAAAATGAGGCAAACAACTGAATGTAAACAAAGGAACGAGTAAGGGGTCTAGTAAAAGGAGATTAGGCCATAATGTAGCAAATGTGCAAATAATGAATCAATCAAAACCAATTCTGTTCCAACAAAGCCAGATACTAACTAGAACTCGGGAAAGATTACCAGTTAATATACTTAGAACTATTTGTGTGGTAACTAACTAGTTAATACTGCTAGCATAATTTTAAACAGACAGCATACCAATTACAATGCTGCTAGGGAAAGTTAATACTTGTTCTAACCTATTGTTTAATAATGCTAGAGCCAAAAGCTGGCTTTCATAAATCATGTTCGCACTTTTAGGAAAGTCATTTAATGAGAACAACAACAATAGAGACTTTTATTAACACAACAACACTTAGAACAAAATTTTCATATCAAAAGGTTAATACTGCTGAGGTAAATGCAGTTAGTGCTGTTGGAGGAAAAAGGAAAACTGCTGTTAAGCCCTCAGCAGGTTGTAATTAGAGACAAAAAGGACATTACTGGCAAAATATCTCAAAATACAATAGTGGATCAAGTCTTAGAAATTGTTTCACTTTCAAAGATCCACTAGGCAGACTCAAGCCTAAACAGGCTTGGGTCCATAGGAGAATCTAATCTCTTTTATTTGATGTGCAGGATTATCCGCACAGAACTTTAAAGCACAAAGGGATTGTTGGTAGTGGATGTTCCAGGCACATGACAGGAAACAAGGCCTACCTTGCTGAATATCAAGACTTTAATGGTGGCCTTGTTGCTTTTGGAGGAAGTAAATGGTACATAACTGGTAAAGGTAAAATAAAAACAGGAAAGTTAGATTTTGAGGATGTGTGCTTTGTGAAAGAACTTCAGCAATTCAATCTCTTTTCTGTGTCACAGATATGTGACAAGAAGAACAAAGTTCTTTTCACTGACTCTGATTGTCTTGTTTTGTCTCCTGAATTTAAGTTACCTGATGAAAATCAAGTATTACTTAGAATCCCTAGACAAAACAATATGTACAGTTTCAATTTAGAGAACATTGTTCCTTTAGGAGGTTTAGCTTGTTTAATTGCAAAGGCCACAATTGATGAATCTAAAAAATGACATAGGAGGTTAGGTCATGTTAACTTTAAAAACTTAAACAAACTTGTGAAGGGAAATCTTGTAAGATGTTTACCTTCAAAGATTGTTCAAAATGACCACACTTGTGTTGCTTGTCAGAAAGGAAAGCAACACAAGGCCTCCTGTAAGGCCAAATAAGTGAGATCTATCAGTCATTCCTTATAGCTTCTTCAAATGGATTTGTTTGGACCTACATCTGTAAGGAGCTTAAACCATAAGACTTATTGCCTGGTTATTACTGATGATTTTAGCAGGTTTAGTTGGGTGTTCTTCTTAAGAACTAAGGATGAAACTAGTGGAATCCTTAAGGACTTTATAAGACAAATAGAGAACCAATTAAATCAAAAGGTTAAAACAATTAGATGTGATAATGGTATAGAATTTAAGAATATGGATTTTATTGAATTCTGTGGGTCAAAAGGGATCAAGAGGGAATACAATAATGCCAGAACTCCACAACAAAATAGAGTTGCTGAAAGAAAGAACAAGACCCTTATTGAGGCAGCTAGGACTATGCTAGCAGATTCCTTTTTACCTAACACTTTTTGGGCTGAAGCAGTTAGTACTGCTTGTTATGTTCTTAATAGGGTATTAGTGACCAAGCCTCATAATAAGACACCTTATGAACTTGTAACTGGTAAAATACCAATCATAAGCTACATAAGACCTTTTGGGTGCCATGTGACCATCTTGAATACCATTGACCATCTGGGCAAGTTTGATGGGAAATCAGATGAAGGGTTTTTAGTTGGGTATTCTCTACAAAGCAAGGCTTTTAGGGTATACAATTTAGAAACCAAGAGAGTTGAGGAAAACCTGCAGCAAATAGACCTTTTTAGAAAAAAAACAAAATTTGTGCAGGGAAAGAATCAAATTGGGCTGTTTTATTCTTGATTATTTAACTGATTCAATGAATTATCAACCTGTGAGATCGGAGAATCAAGCTAACAAACATGCAGGTCCAAAAGAAGCTAATCATAGTGCAGGTACACAAGATAATATTGATGCATGAAATTCTAAAATAGAAGCTAAATCTGCTCAAGACTACTTCGTACTACCAATATGGTCTTCTTATACTTCAACAATCAAGAGCTCAAAAGCAAAGAATGAAGGTGAAAAGCCTACTAAGAATACTGATTTAAAGACAAATGAGAAGACAGTAGATAAGGAGGATCAAGCCTTTTTGGATGAGCTTGAAAGGATTAACAGACAAGAAAAGGAGGCTAATGATGCAGCTGAAGCTCTTAGAAAGGAGTTTGCCCAAGATACTAAGGATTTGCTTCTTCAAGCAGGAGCTGCTAGAACTAGCAGTACTAACACAGTTAATACTGCTAGCACACCAGTTAGTACTGTCAGTCCTTCTGGTGGACTATCCTTAACTGATTTGACCAATACTGACCAAGATGATTATGAAATACCTGCTCTTGAGGATAGTTATGACAATCCTAATGATGGTATTTTTACCAATGCATCTTATGATGATGAGAGGTGCTGGCTGACTATTACGACAAATTATAGAAACTATTGTGAATGATAGGTCCTATTCCCAACATCAAGGATACACTTTATTCATCCTTCAACTTCAAATTCTTGGAGATCCAAAATCAGCAGTTCAAACAGGAAGAAAAGTGGCACAAAAGTTTTGGAGTAGAGCCATCCTTTGTGTAAGTTAATTTTCAAAAGCAGAAGAAGAAATAATATCCTAACGGACTTCCAGCATTGTGTTATTTTGCTTGTTTCTTGTCTCAAATTGAACCCAAGAAATTCTGAAAGCACTTGAAGTGAAAGTTGGGTTGAGCAATGCAGGAAGAACTGCTTGCAATTCAAATACATAAAGTTTGGATTCTTGTAGATATTAGCCTTATGGAAGAAGCAAATTGGAACAAAATAGGTTACAGAAATAAAGAAGGATGAAAAGAGGTTGTTGTGGTTAGAAATAAGCAAGGTGGTTACCCAGGGACATAGGCTCCAAGAGGAAGGGATAAACTATGATGAGTTTTGCTCCTGTGGCTAAGATTGAAGCCATAGGTCTTTCTAGCCCCCCCCCCCCCCCCCCCCCCCCCCCCCCCCCCCACCACCCCCCCCCCCCCCCCCCCCCCCCCCCCCCCCCCCCCCCCCCCCCCCCCCCCCCCCCCCCCCCCCCCCCCCCCCCCCCCCCACCCCCCCCCCCCCCCCCCCCCCCCCCCCCCCCCCCCCCCCCCCCCCCCCCCACACCCCCCCCCCCCCCCCCCCCCCCCCCCCCCCCCCCCCCCCCCCCCCCCCCCCCCCCCCCCCCCCCCCCCACCCCACCCCCCCCTTTTTTTGGCTTCTTTTAATATGGGAATTCATATTCTATCAGAATGGATGTGAAGAGTGGCCTTCCTTTATGGCACAATTGATGTGGAGTATATGTGTTCCTCAACCTCCAGTTTTAAAGATCCTAAGTTATCCTATAAAGGTCTACAAAGTTGTGGAAAGGCCCTCTATGGTTACACCAAAGCTCCCAGAGCCTGTGTAAGCACTTTATCATATTTTCTTTGTTGAAGAGGTAGATACGAAAAGAGAACTATTGACAAACCTTTTAATCAAGAAGGACAAAAATGATATCATGTTTTGGTACAAGTATTATTGGAAGACAAGATTTTATGGTTCTACAAAGAGATCTTGCTGTGTGATGAATTTGAGGCAACAGATAATAGTAATATTTCAGATGAGATCTATGGGAGAGCCACCTTCTTTCTGGAATTACTGTCAAAAAAAACAGAAAAAGATGGTATTTTTAATAAGTCATATGATAAGTATGTGTTTGCAGAAAACCGAAGAAGTTTTGATTTTGCCGTGTAAAGACTTGCTAGAACTCCAATTGAGACCCAAAGCCTTGGTCTAGGATCGAAAAAGCAAGTGATGTTAGAGGTACACCTTTATAGATCTATGATGGATTTTTTAATGTACTTGACTGCTCCTAGGCCTGAAATTAATGTTTTGCGATAGTTGTGCTAGTTCTAGGGTTTCAGGTAACTCCAAAGACCTCCCATATAAATGCTCGTGAAGAGCTATCTTAGGTACCTAAAAAGGCAAACCCAACTGGCTTTTGGTATCCTAGAGTGTTTCACCCCCCCACCCCCCATCATTTGACCTAGAAGCCTACACCAGATAGTGACTATGCGAAGAAAATCTTGACAGAAATCCACAACAAGAGGTTTGTCCAATTTCTGGCAGGGAGACTTTATTAAGGCGAATGCAGAAGCAGACAATAGTGGCTACTACTACTACAGAGCAAATATGTTGTTCTGCCAAACGAGCTGTGGGAACGTTTTTGTGGATTCAAAATCAAATGTTAGACTATGGGTTCAATTTCATAACACAGACGATCTAACATTGATAATGAGATACTACTATGCATTGTAAAGAATCCATTATTTCACTCCAAAACAAGATATTGCATTAGCACCATCATTATTAGGGATGCTGTATGAGAAGAAACTTATCCAGTGCTAAAGATTCACCAACTGATACAATGTACTGATCTTTTAACCAAGCTTTTGATAGTTAGCAGGTTCAAATTCTTGATGTTAACAAAGGATCTGATCAATCAATAGCTTAGAGTTAGTACCGGACAGGCAAAGTTTGTAACCCTACGCATTAAAGCCCGTTAGCGAAAATACCGATAGGGGTCTAAAGTGTAATTTTTGGCGGTTTCTTCGACATTGGGTTTGCTTCTTCTATACATACCCATCTCAATTACACAATTTATTCACCTACACTCTCTTAATCGACTTCATCTAATCTTTCATCACCGTCACTCAAGAAACTCTATTAAACAATGGCTGGTTTGGATTTCTGCTCGAAGCATATTATGGTTGCCTACTTGGAAAAGAATGATGGGAACACTAAGTTTAACCAGATTATGGACTTCTTGTCTTCACACCATACAATCCACTTTGCACTCACTGAAAGTCCCATGGAGACTCAACATCGTTTTGTTGAACAGTATGACACTGCTAATGTAAGAAAAGGTCAACAACATTAGTTATATAGATGCCATTGTTGCTGGCAAGCCTGTGACTATCTCAGAGGCATCAATAAGAAGTGATCTTCTTTTTAATGATGCTGATGGGATAGATACTTTGAACAATCAGGCTATATTTGACACTATTCAGTTAATGGGGTATGAGGGGGACCTAAATACTTTAACTTATTAAGCAAAGCCCTTTTTTCACCTCAATTAAAATTTCTTTTTCGTACCATATCACGCAATCATTTAAAAGACTCTTGGGATCAAAATCCCTACTAATATTGCACAACAGTGATTTGATAGACAACTAATCAAAAACTATAAATTTATCAAAAAATAATTTTTATGGTATGGATTGAACATTTGGATGCATCTAAGAAGTTTGTCATGTATCCAAGATTTTTACAAATATTTTTGAGAAACCAGTTAAAGGATGTGCCTGTTCCTATGGATCACTTTCCAGTTCCAACTTTGACTAAAAAGGTTTTGACATTTATGGTTAAAAAGGGTAAAAACTTTTCAGGAAATGTCACACCTTTATTTGACTCTATGTTGGTTCAACCAACAGAGGATGAGGGTGAAGTTTCAGAAAGACCATCTGAATCCCAACCAATACCCTCTCTTACTCACCCAAGTGAAGACCAACCTGAGCCACAGCCTGATCCATCTCCCAGACCTTCTCCTTCTATTCCTATTCCTGATTCCAATCCAGAGGGTTCTGGTGGGAATCATGGAGGTCAGTCATCTAGTGATAGATCCCTATCAGGGAATGAGGATGGCCTGACACTCCAAAGTGTATATGATCTTTGTATTTCTTTGTGTACCCAGGTCACAGCTCAAGCTGCAGAAATTAAAACTTTGAAGGCTCAGATCAAGCAGCTTAAGAAGAAGGCCAGACCAGTTATCAACCATCACAAAGCCTGGTTTAGAGCTGCTAGATTGAAGAAACAACACAAGCTGAAGGATATGGAGAAATCAAAGAAGAGAAGGAGTGTATCCAAACAAGGGAGGAAAGCTGTCAAATCTTCCAAAGGTGCACCATCTGTGCATACTCACACTGATTGGGATGCTATGGATACTGATTTGGAGGACTACACTCTTACTCAAGATGAAGGTACCGACAAGCAAAGTACTGATCTGCAACAAAGTACTGTCAAGCAAAATGAAGGTACCGACAAGCAAAATGAAGGTACCGACAGAACAAAAGTTAGTACCGATAGCTTTGTTGAAGGTACTGCTGAGATTAAAGATCAAGTTTCAGGAGAAAGTGATACTCCAACAGTTCCAACAATGACTTCAACACCTACTCCAACAGTTTTTGGTGATGATGAGACTATTGCACAAGTTCTTGTCACAATGAGTCAGAACAAGTTGAAACAGAAAGAAAAAGAAAAAGGAGTAGAGCTTAAGGATGTTGAGGATATTGAGAGACCAAGGCCTACATCAACAAGATCATTGTTAACATTGAAGCCTCTTCCTAAGATCGATCCAAAAGCTAAAGGCAAAGGAAAGATTGAAGAAGAAGATGAATCTGATACTGAATCAGAAGATATCAATGAAGCTAAAAAGAAGTTTAAAATGCTTGCTAATGATGAAGAGATAGCCAGAAAGGTTCAAGAGGAATGGGAAGTAGAAGAAGAAAAGAAAAGGTTAGTTGAGGAAGAAGCTACTAAGGCTGCATTCATAAATGAGTATGACTTTATCCAAGCAAGACTCAATGCTGATAAGATTCTTGCTGAGAAGCTTCAAGAAGAAGAGAGAGAAAATTTTACCATAGAAGAGAGAGCCAAGTTGCTTCATGATACCATTGCTGCATAAAGGAGATTTCTTGCTCAATAAAGATATGAGGTTATCAGAAACAAACTTCCTTCAAGAACTCAGCTGAGAAACCAAATGATGACATATTTGAAGCATGTTAGAGGAAAGAAGCATTCTGACTTGAAGACCAAAATTTTTGAAGAAATACAAGTTTTGTATGAAAAGGTAAAAAGGTCTGATGAAAACTTCATGCTAAGGTTCTGTTGAGAGGATGAGATGCTAATAAAAGATTTGAACAAGAAAGAGCCGTTAGTCATAAAGAAGAAAATAGAATTAAGAAGAAAGTAAAGCAGAAGAAGGTACCAACAAAAGTGAGAAAACTTGGCACAAGGAAAAAAATGAAGACAATGAAAAGATGATTGCAGACAAAACACTTCATGAGGATAAATGTAAGAAAGAGAAATGATGAGCTGAGATTATGTTTTAACAATAGCTCCCAGATGAGGACAAAAGAGGTTGATTATGAAAATACTTGAACAATAAGTACCTATCATAGAAGGAAATACTTAGTATCTTGGAAAACAAACCACAGCTTGATAAGTTCTAAAGACTATAGAGATTAATCTAAATGTGTGATATAGAAAGAATGACAAAAGAGTATACTTTAAGTACTCTATAGGGTGCTTTCCCATATTTGATAGAGATGAGTTGAAGTTGTATATTAACCTTGTGTGATGGACAGATACCAAGTGAGATACCCTGAAGGTTTTGACAGAGTACTTTGGTGAGATTAAATGATAAGTTTAATCCAAGTATGAAGATGAGTTTTTGGAACTCACAAGCATAATTGGAATGTAGTAAGTTAGATTACATGGTTTCTTTAGGGGTACATACTTTAAAATGACTGAGGCGGGATTAGTCATTCATATCTGTTTGAGAAAAAGTATCCTTGAAAAAGAAAATACTGTTGCAACTGCAGAAATTAAAGTTTGGAATCTGAAGAAGACAGTAACTATGGCAATGGAGTTGATTAGATTTGTCAAGAAGTTAATTGTAGAGTTTGGAACCTGAAGACTCTGATGGGAGATGAGGAGGATCTTTTGAGAGATGGATTCAAAACCACACCACAAATGGTCATACAGTTTACCATGTTTTAAACAACATAAGAACTGGCTATACCATAAGTAAACGCTTGTGGTAAAGACTCTCATAATTCGTATTATGGTTGACAAATTACCAAAAATTGTATGGTTACTCAACTCCACCTTGCATCACAGTAAAGAGTTTGCTACCAGGATAAACAGTATCCTGGTAAAGACAGAATCAAACTCAGTTGTAATAAATGATAGTTTGTTAAAAACTATATGGTTATCAATGCACCATGTTATGGTAATGAAGCATTGACTAGTCCAAAAGCAAACGGTTTTTGGTAAAGACAAATCAAATCCGTTGATAGTTGATAGTTTACTAAAAACTATAAGGTTCTCAATTCACCTTGTTGTTTACAATGAAGAATTGGCTATCCCAGAGCAAACGGCTACTGGTAAAGGAACATCAAATCCGTTAATGGCTGGTAGTTTGCCAAAAACTACAAAGCCAACTTAGTTGGATTGTTGCAGAAAAGATGTAGTTGTGTTGCAGATATGACATGTAGCTGAGAAGACAAGGATTGTAAGCTGCTAAGTGATCAAGATAACGGTACAAGAGTTCAGTATTATCAAAAGTGAAGATCCAAGAATGATACAGAAAGGATCAAAGGTACTTAAGTTTATCTCACATTGAGTCCAAGATTTGACAGAGTGTTTGGATACATCCTCCATGAAATTCAAGATATCTACATCAGAGAAACATGAAGTTAAACAAGTTCAACAAACATGTTTAGGGGAGGATTGTTGGGAATTATGTTTTCCTGACTTAGTACCGCTAGTTGTAATAGTTAGTACCGACAGTTATAGTTTGTACTGTCAGTATTAGTTTGTACCGAGTTAGTATTAGTTTGTACCGTCAGTACAAAATAGTTAGTACCGTTTAAGAGATATGCATGAGATATTATAGGAAAAGATATGCATTATCTTTTACGCGTTTTGTAAGTCTGTTAGGGTTTATCCTTGGTGTATAAAAGGAACCCTACGACCATTATAGAAAGATACATCTCTCAACACAAAAAGCAATCTCATAATAGTAATTCTGTAATCATTTAGCATATTAATACAAAAGTTTAGTTATAATAATTATCATTGGTTCTTCATTAGCATAAATAAGTTAGTTTTCCCGCTTAACTTATAAGTAGTTCCTAGTCATGTGTTCTCCTGTAGTTTGTGTGGATCTATCCATATTGGCTACAACTCTTAACAGGGTAGAAAGATCTATATTGAACGGGATCTACATATAGTTGTCTTTGTCTTTGATTTAGAGGTTATATTTGATGAGAAGAAACCCGAAAGTTCTTAGGAAGTTTCAAGAAGATGATTCTTGGAGGAACGATTTAAAACTAGTTATATCGCATGTTTCGTCTCCGTTAATTATTAGCAAACAGGGGAAGTGCTAGTTTCTTTTACTTATCTTCCCTTTTATTCAATTTAACGGGTACTTTTAAGAACATTGGGGACAATGTTCAATAAAAGTGTAGTGGAAATAAACCTTAGAAACTATTCCTTCAATTTCTATTTGCTTTGTCCTTAAAATGATGACTAATATATCGAAACATAGCGTAAATGGTAATTTTGACCCAAATTTTAATTTTTTATGACACCAAAATAATAAATGCAACAACCGATGAAAATTGAGTGTTTATAAGCGACTCATGGATGGAATATAAATGACTAGCACAACCCTCAAAATTCTACCGACCAAATAAATTGCAAGTTTCAACCCGTAGATCTATAGGAATTCGGGTATCAATCTTTGATAACCTCGATAATTTAACCTTTAGATTATCTCTGGGTTAAGAGTGACAATCATGTTTATCTATTCCATCGTTTATGGATGTGTATATGTGATTTTGTCGCCTTTCTGGAGCATTGGTATCGGTTTAAAATTCATATGAGTGTACTGATAGTATATTAAATTCTAGAACTTGTTTTTGTGATACATCCCGAGATCGCATAGTGAGAATTAGGATTTACTAAATGATAAGAGGCACTAGGATAACCAATGTTTTAAACCTGTAATTATTATAATGGTCACCTCGATCATATAACTATCCCACACCCTTGCCATGCACTCATTGTTAGTGCAGGACACCCCTAGTACAACCCTTTGAGCCTATCCTTTTATTGGTTCTCGTAATTTTTTGGTTAATCCGGACTATTAATGAAGAGCATTGTTTAACCCTACAATTGTAACACCCCCAAATTGGGTCGCAGCGGAATAAGGGTCCGGGGCGTGTTACTTCATAGATCAATAACACAAGATATATATAGAACGACCAAAAAGTCATTTTAAAACTGATACATTGGATTTAACAAATATTTAATACAAATAGCCCGAAGCTTTAACTTGTTCCTGATTATTATTACAAAGATACTGGTTTACAACATAAAACAACCCTATCTTTAGCATGACTTCCCAAAACAAAATCACCAATGTATCCTTGGCACCTTGTGCTTACTGATCTCCTGAAAAACATTGCTTTAAAACGTCAACAATAATGTTGGTGAATTCATAGGTTTGATAAATCATAATATGCAGGACCGCAAGACTTTTCCCGTGATAATGCAACACATGCAGAACAATCACAAAACTAGATTAACACTTTACACTAAGCTCATGACACCTGAATGCTCGACAATCTCTTCTTGCAATTAAGATATATATGGTATTTACGCCCATACCGGATGTCTAACCCGAAACATCCTAAATTCGACATTCAATAAACGTTCTTTTAATCCCTGTGATAGCTAATCACCGCGAACGGGAGGTTTCGATTTCCCGAATAAAATCTATTAAATACCATTCGCGCTCACTGATAAAGTAATAAACAACTACAACTATGCAAATGACAGTTCATAGACATGACTTAACTGGGTTATCAGCTACTTAGGCAAACATGAAATCAATACTTGCGTCCAATTTATAAAAACAAAGCCATGTTTCCACCCAAAATTATAAATCATTAAATCGAAAAAATTGTGGGCTCATGAACTCCACCTTGATTTCTGATAATCCAAATATCGCAGATAAGAGACACGTAAAAGATCGAATGCAACCTAAATTATCATCGGTCGTATAAGGTAATGATTACTTTAATTAATAACATTATATAGTCCCAATATTATTACATCGTACGATCGGTCGGGCTAACATACTTTAAGAGTGTCCATGACATGACAACCGAGGAGGTTAGGACACTTTAAATCGTAAATTCCAACAACTCTCGTCCAATAACGCCATCCGAAGAGCCTCATTAAGAAACCCCAATATTATAGCAACTTTGATAACCACATATACATTCTATATAAGCTCAACACCAAGGGTAAATGGTTTGAGTGAAAACATATTTATAATTGTAAACATTTATAAATATATGAATAATGTAATTATAGTTATTCCTGTAGGAGTATTATAGTATACTCCTGGTATGTATTTTCTACTCTACTGAAGTGTAGTTAGCTACTTGTTGTGTTGTTACTAACTGTAGTATGGTAGTTTATTTTCTAAGTCTGACCCGACTATAATGACCCACTAAATCACATTTTCTATGACTCACTTTCTAAAGAGAAATTTAAGCTAACGCTCTTTTGTAACAACTTTCTTAGTTCTGTCCAGACCCCGAAACTCGACTCGACCGAAATGGAGAAAAAACGACTCGCATCAATCTATGCAGTGTATTAGTTACCAAAAAGCCAGCTTTTTAACCCCCGCCTTACGTCCCGATATCCACTCGCTTTTTAACTTAAAGAACCCATCGCCGGGGAAGTAAAACGACCTTCCGAACGACTTTCATGTTTCGGCCGAAGGTGCCGCAAATACCATCTTAAAAATCCTGACAGAAACCACTAACTTAACAAATGCTGGATTTTTATACCTCGAATATTATACCACTACCAACTCGTTTTCGCTCTAACTTCTAACTTCTTCGTTATAAATTCCGTTTGACACAAGTTTTCTTACCTTTTCCGGAATCGACGAGTAGAAATCATACTACATTATAAAAAATAAAATAATGTGTTAACTAAACTAAATTTGGACAGAATCATTGAGTGACCTTGTTGGATCCATTAACCCTTGCTTTTAACCTTACTACTTTTGTAGTTAATCAAATTGTTACAACCAACATATTATGGTACAATACTTTCACACATCCCTTTTAACATTGATATTAGTAATATCTCAACATATATAATAGTGTGGCAAAATGATCAATACAAGTAAAAATCCATTTAACATGTTAAAAATCCTACATGGTGATTCAAGCTACAATAGAACTAACAAATGGCAAAAATGAATATTGAAAGAACATAAAGAGTTCTATATGACCTTATGGTGTAAGATGATGAAATCAAAGTAATCATTACACAACCTTGTTTTCGAATAAAATCCAAATATAATAACCCTTGAAAACCTAACTTGATTCAAGCTTGAATATGGTTTAACCAATGTTGGAAATATCTTAGAATGGTCTTTAGATTATAGATGAGTATAGGGTGTAATGCTTCTTATAAAACCCAGTATGGATTTGAGTAGTTTGGTTGGTTGAAGGATCCCGTAACACTTTACTTCATAGAATCAAACACGAAATCGAAACAAGAAAAGAGAAAGGGAGTGAGTTGTTTAGAGAGAGAAAGGGGAGAGAGAATTGAGAGAGAAAAGAGATATTCGATTTTTTTGATAGAAATGAGATAGATATGAGATAGATATGAGATAGATATTTTCTTAGTTAGAAAATATCTATATATTATACCCTTATATTATAATACCCCTACACATTAATGTACGTGTGGGATATTTAACAAGACTCCGGGCCTACGGTTTTGCTTGGATTAAACACCAAACATAAACAATATTAGAATACCTATCGACCCGATTACCCGATATAATTCTATTACAACAATTTTTAACTAATTAAAGACCGAAGCTCCATCGTAGAGTGACCGAGCTTCCTTGTTCGACTCAATAAATTGAGGCTAACAATCCTCCACCAACGTCAGTGTCTAGAAACACGGGGAACGAGCTTCCTTATGACTCAATAAAATTGAGGCTAAACAATCTCCCCCGGAAGGTGAGTTCATTGATGACACTACCCTTCATGAATCAGTGAGATTGCTTTAGTCGTTTTAAGCTCGAGTTTTCTTGGTCTCTTGTCTTTCGTATTTTGTTGTAAGCTTTGTTCTTCATGCTTGTTGTGAATCTTGACTATGAGCCTTGGTCATGTCTTTATCGCTATGCCATCCTTGCGATCTTTTGTTTTTGACCGACATGCTCATACTTTTGCATTATCTTGAAAGCTTCAAATCAGAGTTAGCGGAAGTCTTTGTCTTTAAATCTTGAGCTTTCTAGATAGATTGTCTTTTTAAACTGAGGCAATTGAATGGATTGAGGTTGCCGTACCTACCGTTTGAGACCTGCAGGTATACTATAGTGATAAACGAAAATTGATTTTGAAAATCAATCGACGTGTCCACTCGTTAAAGTAGTTTATTGTTACCACAATTCGAGAGTGTCATGTTTTTATCCAAAAAAAAATATCCCCCCCCCCCCCCCCTATCAACCGTCAATTCATTAACTGGAATAAATCGATATCCCAGTTGTCACAAAGATTGATCAAATAAGAATCTCGCTAGTCCACCAACCAAAGCTTGTTTGATGCTTGGCTCAAGCAGAATTCCAATCTCATTATTGAATACAATTATTATCACTAACGATGTTATGGCAAATATCACAATGATAGATGCGTAGGACTCCTTGATAACAGCTTGTGAACTTGATGATGAATCAACAAGTGATTGAAATGGAATGTGTCCTAACTAATTTTTAATGATCTCCTCGTTGGCTCTAGACTCGCTTGAGTGCATTTTAGGATTTAGTACTTCGGGAGGCTGGGCATATTGCCACCTATTCAAATATCAACGATTCACGAAAGAGAATGTCAATAGATAACGTGTTGAATCCTCCTTTGACAAATGAGACCAGTTCTTTGATAGAAACTCGAAGGGCTGGGAAGGGTTGTGCATTGCTCACTGTCTAATGATGTCGATTTTCAATGTCAGCAATCATCTTGTGATTCCTGACAGCATAAGTATTGACTTGTCGGTTTCTGCTTAATATGTGTGGAGGGCTTTCTTTCTTTAGACCCTTTATCCATGACATTTACTTTTTCATTCTTCAACGCCTTCAATGCTTACCATACGTCAATACTAAACTCCATTGTTGTGATTGTTTTCCAGGTGTTAGCATCAATCTTAGTCAGCATTATTCCCATATACATTCATCTCCAATCATACCTAAGGACTGCTATTTCTAACTTTGGATTATCCTTGGGTAGATCCTTCCGGTTCTGGTTGGATCATAGGATTGATTCCTAACCTAACCACCTTATGACTTCAGAATCGTCGTGAAATTAAAAATGTTCTTTGGGTAAAAGATCGAACCATAAAACTTTCCTTCAGCACAATTAGTGAATAGATCAAATTAATTACATTTTCTCCCTTATTTCAAATAATAAAAACACTAGTTTTTGAAAATACATTGTGATTAAAAAAGTCTTGAAAAAACTTGGGAGAAAAATAATGTCAGCATGAATGGTTTGGAACATTTATGGATAAAGTTTTGAATACATTAAAAGGTCGTTGATGAAAGTAATCCCAGAACAATTAAAACTTTGTTTTTTTCGAAAAAACTCCCTCCTCAAGATAGATCCCAATTGAGAAATTATTGTCATTTGAAAACATGTGAGGGTTGGAGTGTTGAACACACAATTTTTGAAAGATTATGAATTTGTCACGAGAAATCCTTGAAAAAAAAAAAAACGTTGTTCCACTTTATTTGAAAAAAACCCCACCAATGTAGAGGACTTCCTCTCTAACTTAAGGGTAAGCGCACTGAAACGTACACTATCCTATTTTCTTGAGTCAAAAAACATTGAATGTCTTGTAAAATAACACTCAAGACCGTAGAAACGTTAATTTTTCATCGTTGTGAGGAAAAGTTATACACTTTACTTTATTTGAAGTCCTGGTTTTAATGTACTGACATTTGCACATAAGCCATTTTGAAAATTAAGAAGACAATGTTTTGAAAACAATTAGTAAAACTCACGCACGATACTTCAAGACACACCCGAGACAATGTTAATCGAGCATTTCTAAGCATGTAAATGTATCGATTCCAAGAGACATTCGAGAATAAATCTCTTTGTAAAATTTACTTATTTTTTTCAGATTTTGAATTTGTAAAATTATATCTGTTGTCCTCTAGCATTGCTATGTGAAGTGGAGTTGTAATTCCAACCTTGTCGTATTAGCTTTGTTTCTTGACTGCTAAGGAACAACCTTTTGGAACCAGCTTTGAACTTGTCTTTCATTGTTGTGGGACTTGGAATTTCGAGTCTGAACGGTTATGTCAGAAGTATTGCCAAAAAGACACGAGCTTGATCTGCTCCGATCAAAACGTCCTTTTTGAACATTAGAACGGGCCTGAAGTGGTTATTTTCAGCCAAGACTCCATTTGACATGAACACCGGAGGCTTGAACTCTTGTTAAAACGTCATTTGAACATTGATGAACCGGGCCTGACTGTTATTTTACAGCAGACAAGAACCAATTTACATGATGACCGCAAGGCTTTGAACTGCTGGTTCAAACGTCATTTCTTGATTTCCATCAAATCAAAAATCCCTTGAAGCCCTTTTTTTTGAGGTATTAGCTTTATCCGCAACCAAACTATGAGTCATCCTTTATATTATTGAAACTATGTAACCTGTACTATAAGATAGTACCTGCACTGACATCAAGAGCTTGTTCGCTTCACATTGTTTAGTGATATCTCATTTGAACCATTTGGGGGTTCACTAACAACCTTGTGTTTGTACTAAAAGGCGAATTTTCGTTCCATTTGGAACCCATCTAAGACAAACAATCATAGAAGTTCTACCCGTTGGTTCCAACAAAACAAGATCTAGGACTAGTGTGTTTTCCCTCATCACATTGGAAGTGTTTATTAATTGAAAACCTTGCCTTTTGGTAACTTGTCTTTCTGGTCTATTTTGCAAACCTTGTTTGCTCTATATACGGGTTTGTATCTCGTTATTTGTCTTATTGGATGGAACCTTAAGCACGTGAGTTGACTTCTTTAGTGAATAATCATTATACACAAGAATCATGATTGGCATTAAAAGACACGTTTCTTCTGAAATGTCGAGCAAAAACAAAATGTTTGTAGTCAGAAAATTTCAAGAGTTTTTCCTAGAGTGTCTTGTGCCTTTTTACTTGCCTCCCTCTAGGTAGTGAATATGAACAATGTTCTTTGAGCTAAAGCCTATATGAGCTTGGTGCAATCATGTGATGAGGTTTTTGCGGGGGCAGATCTTCTTCCCTTAGGCAAATGATGTTTAGTGACTGGTTTTGACAAGTCGTTGATCACATTTCTCTAACTTTAGGCAAATAGTGAGGAGTGACTGGTTTTGGCAAATCGTTTTTCACATCAACTTGGGAGGCAAACCGTGGTTTTGAAAATTTTGGTCGTTCAGATCTAAACGCAGTCGGTTGTCTAACAACTGATTGGTTTCTAAGTGGTTGTAAAACCGGTTTCCCCAAGATTGATGGTTTTGCAAACTTAGTATTCACACTATTTCCTGTTAATTTTCTTAACTCGTTTTTTAATGCTGCAATTGTAAACCCCTTTTCCTGAAGTTGAGCTTTGAATTCATCATTTTTGGCAATCAAAGAAGTTGTTTGTTCTATAGTCTTAGTTCTTGTTACTTTGATAGAATCATACAAGTCTTTGTAATGCTTTTTCAAAGTCTCATTTTCCTTAAGTAATTTAGCCACTTTATGTTCCAATTCGATGTTTATTGTTTCAATTACATCGATGTCATTTTTAACCTTGGCTTCATTACCTTTTTCTTTCAAAAATTGACTTTGTTGCCCTGATTTTAAAACATTGTTTTCCATTTGTAATTGTAGTTCAAGATTGATACAATGTGCTTCGAGTTTTCCAAAATATTTTTGAAACTGGGCAACGGTCTTTTTGAGACAAACATTTTCAGACTCGAGTAATTGATCTGAGAGTTTAGTTGTCATGTTATCAGTTAATTTAGCAGGTAAAGGACGTATGTCATGACATTGTTCAGCATTCTGGTCAACCTTTCCTTCATTATTGAATTCAGGTTGCTCAGTATGCTGTTGTCCTGTAGCAGATACATTATCATCAGTCGTTTGTACCTCAGCCATTGGCTCTTCATTATATATGGGTCTGATATCTGCATCATTAACATGTGCATCATTCCCTGATCTGCTGCTTGTATCCTGCTCTTTTGATTCTGTCCCATTGCTTTCAATAATAACTGAACTAGCAGCCAATGCATCCAATGCATTACTCGTATCAGTCTTTTCCTCTGTTGTCTGGATTTGTCTTTCATTCACCCTTCTTTCATACTCCATTTTATGTTGTGCTCTTTCACCAATCGACTTCTTAACAGATTCCATGTGTTGGATCAGTGTGTCACGGAATTCTGGAATAGCGAGTCGAGTGTATTGTAGGAATTTGTTGCGTGTCATGTCAACATATTCATCATCCAAATAAAACCGTGACTTGATGAACATCTGAAACTGTGTCTGGAGTACATTAAAAGCAGACATGGATCCAATCTCTTGAAATTCTTCGTTGTCAAGTTGCTTTTGTAGTTGATCCATGTACAGGAACATTGTGCCCGTGAAAGTCTCTAGATCTTGACCAAAGAGTGTTGCAAATGCGCGTTTTGAATCCATCCTCGGTTCAACTTTCTTTAAGTACTTTGTTTAAAAGACTACTTGAGTGTGAATGAAGTCGTTGAAAAGATACCATAGCAACTTTCTTTTTGTTTTGTCTTGAATTAGTTGCATTCATTGTATTTCTGAATCTGACCTGAATATAAGGTTATCTTTCATACTCATTTTATTGTGGTTAATGAAGTGTGAAAGATTGTTGAGATCTTAAGTGGATATGATGTGATTAGAAGTTGTGAGTCTTGTAAGCAAGTCCACATTCACGGATTTTACACACGTCTAGCGATTAAAACCAGATAAATTGAATTAACGGGATTTACAAAATCATAGATAACCGTGAATGATTTGTTTCGAATCAGCGGCCAATGATTTAATTGTCCTAAAAGATAGATAATTTTCTAGCTATGCTTAAAGCAGTTTGTTTAAATAGGGACTCACCAAACGAAACGGGGCCTAAAAATACTGATGGGCCTGAGCTATAACAACAACAAGTCTAACACAAATTCCCAAACTGAAAAATGTCAATAAATCAAAGTAAAATGAGTGTTTTGGCCTTGAACAGCTAAAGGGTTGTTACAGCGTGATCCGTCTCATTTTTCTCTTCATATTGAAGAGGTCACGAGGCCTGAACTGGACTTACGGAACAAAGTTTATGGCTATTTTACTGAAACCCTTTTCTTACACAAAAAATTCATTTAGCAAACCGTTCTGCAAATAGTAACGGATCGCCGATTAGCAACTCGCCGTTTAGCAACTCGCCGTTTTAGCAAACTGTCCGCCGTTAGCACTCGCCGTTAGCAACTCGGCCGTTAGCAACTCGCGTTTTAAGCAACGCGCCGTTAGCAACTTTCGCTGTTATTAAGTCAACGTCGCTGTTTTGGCAACTCGCTGTGTATTGGCAACTCGCTTGTTTTGGTGCAACCTCGTTGTTTTGGCGAACTCGCTGTTTAGCAACTCGCTGTTTTAGCAACTCGCGTGATTTTAGCAAACTCGCTGTTTTAGCAACTCGCTGGTTTTTAGCAACTCCGCTGTTTTTAGCAACTCGCCTTTTTTTAAGCAACTCGCTGATTTTGGTCAACAAACCGCGCTGTTGACCTATTTCCTTAAATCGTAGGATCTTGTCCCATTGTCCTTACAAACCGCCAATATTGAACACCAAGCTCGAATTTTTTTCAAAATCACTCAAATAAGCATTTAAGCCACGAACCAAAGCAAGGATTTACAATATTAAGCGTCTCTAAGAAGATTTAACACACAATAACATGTATATCTTTGTGGATCGTCCAAAAAATAGCAACTCTCCACGAAGAACACCTTACTTTGTTTGCTTATAATTCGAGCTAGGAGCTTGTTTAACACACGAAATTTGAAGCACTCTTACCTTTTTATGTGTAGAAGAAGTGAAGATCAAGAATAACAACCCATTAGACCCAAATCAAAGTTAGCCGTGGGCTTTTTTTCTTCAAAATAAGCCACGAATTTGAGCTAGTTTAGCCACACGAATCAATCACGAATCCACCCTTTGCTCTGATGCCAATTGTAGGATCCCGTAACACTTCACTTCATATATTTAAACACGAATCGAAACTAGAAAGGAGAAAGATTGAGTTGTTTAGAGAGAGAAAGAGGAGAGAGAAATGAGAGAGAAAGTGAAAAGATATTTTTGGATATTTTGAACAACTTACTCTTTTCTAAATAGAAAAGAGTTTATATACCCCGACACTTAAAAGTGACACGCGGGATATTT
>BQNB010006839.1:0-95878 GCA_026074375.1 Tanacetum coccineum
TGTTTTACACTTATCCATTATCTGTCTGTCTAGAAGTTAACTTAGGCTTTTTGATGATTTTTCAAATTTTTATACTGTAAGTTGAACCTCATCTTTTTCTTTTGTGGCCAACTCTAACTTCCTTTTAAGCTCTGTAAGATCTAAATCTCTTAAATAGATTTCACGTTTTAAGAGTTTTATATCTTCCTCATACATAGACTCATTTTTCTTAAAGACTAACAGTCTAGCTTTACAGATTCTAAACCTGTTTTATAAGAGACAGCACTTATCCTAGCTGATCTTAAGTCTTTAACTAATTGTTCATTTTGTTCTTTTAGATTTTTGACACATTCTAAACAAGATGAACAACAATTTGAGTCATTAGATACCTCAGAGTTTGTAAAAGAACTTGAACTTGTTGAAGAATAAGCCACGAGAGCAAAATTGGTTGGACCTTCTTCTGCTTGGTCACTCCAATCATATCCAAAGCCATCACACTGAGACACTAAGGTATTTGAAGTAGTTTCTTCAACTGGCACAATCCTTCTTGTAGGCTCCTTGTTCCTGCTATCTTGATTCCTGGGTGTCCTGCACTCCCTTGTAAAGTGTCCTCTCTTGTGGCAGTTGAAACACTCCACCTTAGACTTGTCAAATTCAATTCTTTCTTTGTTGTCCATATCCAGCTTCCTTCTAGTATTCTTTAAGAATCTTCTTGCCCTCATAGTCAGCATAGCAATGTTCCACCTCAAGTCTATCTCTTCTAGATCATTAGGATGGATTTGTTGTAGATATTCATTATGTAACACCCCCAAATTGGGTCGCAGCGGAATAAGGGTCCGGGGCGTGTTACTTCAAGATCAACAGCACAAGATATATATAAGAACGACACAAAAAGTCGTTTAAATTGATACATTGGATTTAATTAAAAGACATATTACAAAAGCTTATAGCTTCACTTGTTCCTTGTTTAATATTACAAAAGATGACATAGATTTCCCAAAATATGATATAAAAGTCTTTAAGCGTGCAATCCAAAACGTAACCCAATGCATCCTTGGCACCTCGTGCCTATTGACCTCCTGAAAACATTAATAGTATGTATGGTCCATTCTTATGACAGACTTCTCAAGAACTTCTGATTAATGTCTTCTTGAGAGATAACTTCACCATGCATCTCCAGTTGACTAATTAGCTTTTGAAGCCTTTCATAGGTTTGCTTAATCACTTCTGTGTTGGATGCAGCAAAGTTTTCATATTCTGACTTCAAAAGATTTTTCTGGGTTTTCTTTGTAGCAGTATTACCTCCAAATCTGTTCTTAATGGCCTGCATCAGTGACTTAGCATCCTTGTATGTGTTAAACTTTAATTGATGCTCATTAGGTAAGGCCATCAACAAAGTGCTTCTTGCCTTCAACTCTGCCCTTCTTTGTGCCTTCCTCCCCCCCTCCCCCCTTCAACAGTTATAGAGGGATGAGAAAGTTTCCTTACCTATCAAACAAGTTTTGTTACTATGGGTGCATTACCATTTTCTATGATCTCCCATAGAGTGTAATCAATACATTGTAGGTACTGCTCCATCCTCATCTTCCATAGATCATACTCTCCAGGTTCGAGTATGGGTAGCTTGATGGTTTGAGTAGTTTGAGAATCCATAGCCTCTTGAAAAAGTAGATCTTGTATGTAGTAGAGTTTCTTCTTATTCAAAGCTTCTCACAAGCTTTGATACCACTTGTTGATACCACAATTTATAGATTTCTTGATATTAAGGGACCTCTCTTTAAAACCAAGGAGGCCTAACTGGCTTACAATATTTTCCTATAGTTGTCATGCTTTAAACATTTAACTTATATGTATCTTTTACAAAAATTCATATCATACTTATCCCGTAAGTGATTCTTGATAAACAATCTCATTACTTTTATCCTTTCTCTTGTCTTTATCACTTCTGATAGTAGGAAACTCTTCTTGCTGTTATTAATCTTTCATCTATTGTTTGGAGCAGCATTAACTGTGTAAAAGCAGTAGTAATACTTAGAATATTCTTCTTCATTCTTCATCAGCCAGTACTAAGTTACAATAGCAAGTTTACTTTATGCTAACAGTTGTAACTTTACTGCAGCAGTACTAATAGTCTTGACTTCCATTAGCAGTAGTAATATATACTAGCAGTAGTAACTGGAAGTACTAACTACTTAGCATATTTTTCACTAATATCACTAACATCACTAAGTTATGCTTAGCAGCAGTAACTCTACCTTTAGCCGTATTAACTCCAAAATAATCATGAAGTCTTTTAATCCCAACATGAATACTACTGCTTCCTAGACGGGTTTTTTGGATATTTTCAAATCCCCATCGCCCCTAAAGATCAAGAGAAAACCATGTTCACCTGCCCTTACGGGACCTTCGCATACAAACAAATGCCCTTCGGATTATGCAATGCCCCAGCCACTTTTCAACGCTGCATGACAACAATATTCCATGAGCTTATCGAGGATATCATAGAAGTATTCATGGACGATTTCTCCGTCTTTGGTAGTTCTTTTAACCACTACCTCAAAAACCTAGAGAATATGCTAAAAAGGTGCAAAGAAACCAACCTTGTATTGAACTGGGAAAGATGCCACTTCATGGTAAAGGAAGGAATCATCCTCGGCCATAAGGTCTCAGGTTCTGGGATTGAGGTCGATAAAGCAAAAATCGAGGCAATTTCCAAACTACCATATCCAACGAATGTGAAAGCCATTCGAAGCTTTCTAGGACACGCCAGTTTCTATAGAAGGTTCATAAAAGATTTCTCACAAATCGCACGCCCAATGACCCAGCTCCTAGTTAAAGATGCACCATTCAACTTCTCTGAAGAATGCATCCAAGCATTCGACACATTAAAACGTGAACTGACACAGGCACCAATCATGATCAAGCCAGATTGGTCATTACCATTTGAAATCATGTGCGACGCAAGTGATTATGTTGTCGGAGCAGTCCTAGGACAAAGGATCGACAAACATTTCAAGCCCATACACTACGCCAGCAAAACAATGAACGAGGCACAAGAGAACTATACAACTACCGAGAAGGAGTTTTTGGTTGTTGTCTTTGCATTCGACAAATTCGGTCAATATCTTGTCTTACCCAAGACCATCGTCTTCACGAATCATTCTGTCCTGCGATATCTATTCACAAAACAAGATGCAAAACCACGCCTAATTCGATGGATCTTGCTGCTTCAAGAATTCGATATCAAGATCCGTGATAAGAAAAGTGCTGAAAATCTAGCAGCTGATCATCTCTCCCGACTTGAAAACCCCAACTTAGGGAAGCTAACCAGGGCTGAGATAAGGGACTTATTTCATGAAGAGCGATTGATAGAAATCTCCGAAAATAATAACGAACCATGGTATGCCGACTATGCTAACTATTTAGCTAGCCGAGTACTACCCTTCCAATCCACCCTCCAAGAGAAACAAAAATTCTTCAACGATTTGAGGCATTACTTTTGGGATGAGCCCATCCTATTCAAACAGTGTGTTGACCGAACCATACGAAGGTGTGTGGACGGAGATGAAGCTGCATAAATTCTTTGACAATTTCACTGCGGACCATCCGGAGGACATCATGGCATCGCCACCACCGCAAGGAAAGTCTTCGAGGCTGGGTTTTATAGGCCATATATCTTTTGCGATGTACGTAAATTGGTCCAAGCTTGCGATGCATGTCAGTGAGCTAGAAACATTTCCTCAAGAGATGAAACACCTCAAAAGTACATCCACGTCTGCGAAATATTCGATGTATGGGGGATGGACTTTGTGGGACCTTTCCCCTCATAAAATGGAAACAAATACATCTTAGTAGCTATCGACTACGTATCCAAGTGGGTAGAGGCTCATGCCTTTCCCATCAGTGATGCTAGGAACATAGTGAACTTCCTTAGGAGACTATTTGCACGATTTGGAATACCAAAGGCCCTTATTAGCGATAGGGGTACTCATTTCTGCAACTACCAAATAGAGAAAGCAATGAAAAGGTATGGAGTGGTTCACCGATTCTTCATAACATATCACCCTTAAACAAACGGTCAAGTCGAGAACACAAACCATGCAATAAATCGTATTCTCAAAAAAATCATTGGGAACAACAGGAAGGACTGGTCATACAGATTAGATGATGCATTATGGGCATTTCGGACAGCATTTAAAACCCCTTTAGGAACGACCCCGTTTAAAATAATCTATGGCAAGGCATGCCATCTTCCTGTCGAATTGGAACACAAGGCATATTGGGCCATAAAAAACTGCAACATGGACCTTACAAAAGCTGGGGAAAACCGATTCTTACAGATTAATGAGTTAGACGAAATGAGGCTTGACGCCTACGAATCGTCCATCTTATATAAGAAAAGAACGAAAAGGTGGCACGATAAACGAATAAAATTGTCAATTAACCATGAAAAATGAGATAAGGTACTTCTCTTTAACTCACGATTAAGACTATTCCTTGGAAAACTTAAGTCAAGATGGTACGGTCCATTTTCGGTAAGTAAAGACATGAAAAACGAAGCAATTGAGCTGTACGATGATGAAGGAAGCGAATTTATCGTAAATAAACAACGGGTGAAGCCATATCAAAAGAACTTATTGGACACCAACAAAGACGATGATGTAACTCTCGACGAAGAAGGAGAAGTCACGTAAGAACGTGTGACTTCGATTCTAGCTACAAGACTCGTTAATAAAGAAAAGCGCTTCTTGGGAGGCAACCCAATTTACTTTTCTTGCAAATTAGGAGTGTCATGTGTGTTTTAATTCTTTATAGTTTGTTTTATTATGTTTGAACTATATTGTAATCATGCTTTGTTTGTCTTTAATCTCGTCTTAATTTCAATCAAAGGTATTTTGCAAGCTAATATGTAGAGGGAAGTATTCGGTTTTTTAGGGACCAAGTTAAAACTTGTTAATAAATTTGGTTAGATTAATTCGCATATATGATTGAATTGTTATAATATCAGGTTTTATGCAACCATTTGTACAGGAACTAACTTATGGAATCAAGTGCAGGAAATTTTTCATCAAAAACAAAAATTTTGTTTTCATAGAACGTGGAGATGGCGTCACAATTTACACGCGACACCGTCACCACAACACCTGTGACAGCGCCAGGATTTTCCTGACGGCATCAAACGCCCAGGTCTAGAAAACTTAAAGTTTTTAATTATTTTTGAAAATAAACTTGAATAAATTTAATATATGTTTTCTTCATGCTATAACCTGCAAAACTAATGAGTTTTAACAATTCTCTCACATCATATCTTTAATACTTGATCGAGTCAAACCCTAAATTCACATTGTATATTTGTTTATCGCACATTTTACGCTTGGTGTAGTTGTCTTTGTCTTTGATTACAGGTTATATTTGACGAGAAGAAGCTTGGAAGTTCTTAGGAAGTTTCATTGGATGATTCTTGGAGGACGATTTAACCAGTTATCGCATGTTTCTTCTCCATTATTGAGCAAACCAGGGGAGTACTAGTTTCTTTTCCTTGTTTTCTTTTCCCTTTATTCGTTTTTACGGGTACTTCTATAGAACTTTGGAGACAATGTTCAACTTAAGTATAGGGGGGAAATAAGTCTTAGAAACTATTCTTTCTTTTTCCATTTGCTTTGTCCTTAAAATGATGGGTAATATATCGAAACATAGCATAAGAGGCATTTTTTACCCAAATTTAAAATTTTTATGACACATACCGACGAAAACCAAGTGTTAATAGCGTCTCATGGATAGGAATTTATATGACTAGCACAATAACCCTCAAAATTCCACCCAAAAAAATATAAGGTTCGCCTTTAGATCTATAGGAATTTAGGTATCTATTATTGATGCCCAAGATAGTTTATACCTTTAGCTTTCTCAAGTTAAGGAGTGAGCAGTCACATGTGTCTATTTCGTCGTTACAGATGTATACGTGTGGTCTTCACGCCTTTTCTAATAGCATTGAGATCGGTATTTAATTATTATGAGTGTACGTTGACTCGCCAAAAAACTTCCTCTTAATACTTTCTATATATGATATAAATACAACAAGGGTCAGAATCCGCGAGACCAATGAAACCGGAAGCAGTATAGAGTGTTCCCGGGTCGTTATGTCCCAACGAGGCTGGAATGGAAAATCGAGAGACGATTGATGATTGGTGTTTGAATGTGACAAGGAATGATTTGGGCACTAATACTGATAAAAATAAGCAAAGCACATAAAAATAGCAAAGATAACAAGCTGGAACAAGAATGAAAGCTAGAAATGGCAAAAACACTTAATACTTTACACAAAGGCACAAATAAGCTCAAATAAGCTTAATACAAATCAAATAAGCTAAACTAACTCTAAATAAGCAAATACAAAAAGCAATTAAGCTAAATTAATCAAGGTAAACACAACAGTACTAACAACAGTACTAACAGTATTAACTACCAGTACTAACTTGGAGTTAGTACTGCTAGCTATAAGTTAGTACTGTTAGCTTAAGGTTAGTACTGCTAGGCTTATAAAATACAAAGAAGCAAGAATATAACAAATAAGCTAAAACAGAAGTTCTCCTAACCTTAATAAGCACTTAGTAATAGGAGTAAGCAACTAGAATAAACCAAAATGACAAAAAAAAAAGCTAAAAAGCTACAAACTGATTCATTATTGAAAATACTTTGAAAAGGAAAATAAGCTTAAACTAAGTTACTCCTAAAAGTAACAGTAAAGGAAAGTGTTTAATCATACTCTAAAAAGCTAAGGAAATCTTAAATAAGGCACGAATTAATAGCTTGATATAGGTAAAAAAGTGTACCAACAGTATCTAACAGTTTTTTAACATGTGTTCGTACTAACTTGGAGTTAGACTGCTACTTTGAAATCCAAGAAAATGAACTAGCAGTACTAACTTGGAGTTAGTTCTGGGAGACATTTTAGTTTGTGCTGTTCCAAAAGTAACTAGAAGGTACTAACTACAAGTTAGTACTGAGTAGTGGAAAAATTCTCTTGGAGTTTCTGAATTATTTTTCTTTCAAACTAATTAAAAACAGATTATCTATTAACAAAATAAGACACTTATGAGCAATTTTAATTAGAATTAAGAAATTAATTAGGCTGAAATGGCCTAGCAGTGTTAACTTATAACTAGCAGTTTTAACAAATAAACTAACAGTACTAAGTAAGAAAGTAATACAAAACACTTTTCAACTAGCAAATAAGCAAAATAAGCACTAAAACTGTTCTGCAGAAAGTAAGGATAAGAAGAAAAAAAAAAAAAACTTACAACACCCTTGCCTCAAAATAGGGCTCAAACATGATTTCTACAAGCTCTAGCTTGTATAAAACAAGCTAGTGAGAGTCCATAAGCCCATCCAGAACTGGCTTATCATCCATAACATAAGCTGTGGTATATTTGAGAGTGATATTTGTGATTTTCTCTTAACTACTTAACTTTTTATTTTTACTCAATGAAAACAGCTTATAAATAAGCTGTGGTGAGAGCTATTTGAACACAAAACAATATGATTAAGAAAGTTAACACTGGTATTGTAAATTGACTTAAAAACTTAAATTTGCATTAAAACTTGGAAATGTTACAAAGCTGAAAGCAAAAGCTGTAAATAACTAAAAATAAGCTAAGTTATATTAAAAAATTAAAACTAGTTGCCCTCAAAGGCTTACAAAAAGCTCTATTTATAGCCCAAGTCTTCATCTTGCAACTTGTGCTTCTTTGTAGAGATAAAAACAAGTGTGCTTGTTGTGTGAGGAGAGTCTAAAGCAAATCCCAGCCTTTGATTTCTTTTGAGCTTCCTTGGAGACAATCTCAGCCATCGAAATGCTTTTGGGAATGGAGAGGGATTGCCAACATGGCATTTATACAACTGGGGGGGGGTTAGTAGGGTGGATGAAATGATTTTGGCTAGGGAGAGAGGTGGTTTTGCAGGGAAGAAGTATGGGGCATCATAATGTTGACTAGTCAACACATTTATTGTCCTTGTGTTGGTTTCCTAACAATCATAATGTTGACTAGTCAACACATTTATTGTCCTAGTTCATAACCGACACGACTTAATGTAATTCCGTTTTAGTCGACATATTTTAATGCTAACATTTCTCCATTGAGAGGAGTCCGCCACATGCCAACGTAATAATTTGGCCTCTTTCTCATTTTTAAATAACAGTTTATGTCTCCGTATGATGGGAAAATACCACAATAGCTTAGCCGGGGGTCCATTTTTGTCACATCATCATCATCAATTTCATCCGTTCTTTTTTATACCTTGATGTTTCGCATGTAACACATGCATGCAAGTTTTTGTGCACCTTTCTATATAAACAACATACAGTCATTAAAACTTGGTAGTTTCGACGTTGTCATCGGTATAGTTTAGTTGACAAAGTACCACGATATGATCATTTATGATAAAAAATCATTCGTATCCAATTAGGTGATGAAACCTTAACGATTCGAAGCAATAGGAGTAATGGGTATGCATCGATAGTTGCTAATGAGTAGAGAGTTGAGTTGTTTGATAGGGTTGGTACGTTAGAAGCGGGATAACGTGAGACTCGGAGGCACGTTAGGTGTTGAGAGGCAGAGAGTTGACCGTCTCCGGCGTAGTATGTCGTATGCTTAAAGGAATTTATAATACCAATTTCCTAATAGTGGGGAGCTCCAATATGGTTCGACGAAAAGAAAGATGGATCTTTCAGGATGTACATCGACTACCAAGAATTGAACAAGCTAACCGTGAAGAACCATCACCCGCTACCTAGGACTGATGACCTTTTTCTATCAACTACGAGGATCTAGTGTTTACTCAAAAATCAACCTAAGGACTAGTTACCACCAACTAGAGTTCGAGGAAAGGATATTCTAAGACCGCATTTAGGACCCGTTATGGACATATCAAGTTTCAGGCCATGCCATTTGATTTGACCAATGCACCAGAGGTATTCATAGATCTTATGAATCGGGTGTGCAAACCATACTTGGATAAGTTCGTGATAGTATTCATCAATGATATCTTTACCTACTCAAGCGGAAATAAGGAGTAAGAGGAACACCCTAGGCTTATCTTGAAATTGCTTAAGAATAAGGAATTGTACGCCAAATCCTCTGTATGAATTTAGGCTCCTAAAAGTGCAATTTCTCGTCCACATTGTTGATAGTCAAGACATTCACGGAGATTCTGTCAAGATTGAGTCAATCAAGGATTAGGTAACGCCTATGACTCCAACGAGGATACACCAATTCTTAGGTCTTTCCGGTTACTACTAACAATTTATCAAAGGTTTCTCTAGGATAGAGAAGCCTCTAAACCAAACTAACTCAGTGAAATGTGAAATACGAATGTAAAGAGAAAGAAGAGGAAGCCTTTTAATTGTTAATGTAGAAACTTTGTAGTGCACCGATATTAGCATTACCCGACGGAACAGAAAACTTCGTGGTTTATTATAACGTCTACCATAATGGATTAGGTACTATAATGATGTATAAGGAGAAGATGATAGCTAACAACTCTTGACAACTAAAAGTTCATGAGAAGAACTACTGATGAGGTGTCATACACTTTTTCGGGGTCATTTAACCCCCAAAATCATGCATTTATGCCCAAAATAGGTACTTAAGCATTCCTTTTCAGGTATTTCTAATTTGGAAGGCATTTGGATGAATTACACGTGACTTGGGCTCATTTGGAGAAGAAACAGACAAGACTATGGACCTACACCAATATCACTCAAGAATTTCTCTATAGTGACTAGAGACGGCATCACAGATACAATGTGACGTCGTCACAACGAAGACCAAGACGGCGTCACATGATTCCACGACGACATCAGAGTATATGACCTAGCCATTATCTAGAATATTCTCCATCATGACGGCATGACGACTATAACGCGACGCCATCACAACGATTTTCCTATATATACAAACTCAAATTTAGGGTTTTGAGTGTGTAATTTTAGAATAAAAAGAGGGTACGAACCCTAGTTCATTTAGCAGCTGTTAGGGAATATTTTAGGGCCTAAAAACCCTATTGTACTCTATCCAACTCATGTTTTAATCAAGTAAGGTTTATTTAATCATTCAATATGTCTATGTGTTGTTTGATTTATCTATGTTCTTGCTTTATCTATAACATGCTTGGCTAAACCTCCTATTGTGTTTATTTATGATTGTATGAAACCTAGAATGTAGATCTTAGTGGTGTTGCTTCTTGTGATGGATGTACACGTTAGGTCTTAGAAAACCAGCTTTCTGTCTATAATCGCTGTTGATAAGTCTAGGGAAATGTGATTGTGTAGAAAAGATACCATTAGGTAACAGTCTTCATACTACTTTGCCCTCTAATATGGTTGATCTACTTTTAATATATTTCACATGCACTTAGTGTACCCCTAGGGGCCTTGTAATAGTCTTCATACTATATTTGTAAAACCTAAAAATCTCAACAGGTGTAAAATTACCAAAATACCCCTAATGCAAGAAAATTCATAAAAGCATGCATAAATTTCATTTTAATTATAGAAATTATGAAAATACAACATATGCAATTATGAAATTTATGTAAGATTAAAATACCTTATATTATATAAGAAAAATAATTAATATTATGTATATATACTTATGCCGAATTAATAATATGTATTTATTTATAACTTTACAAATTAAATCAAATTAATTAGGATAATTATAAAATAAATTATGCAAGTTTTAAAATCTGAATTAGTCATTTTTAAAAGCCCAAAATTCGGCCAAAGACTTTGTTATAATCCTTTATACATTTTTAAATTGTTAAACCCTAAAACAAAATACACCGAAAACCCTAAAATACAAAGAGGCGAAGTTGTAAAACTTCTTGTTGAAGTCTAATGAAGACCGCATCACTAGATGAGCTAGATACAATCATTGGATCAGGTTTTGCAAAAGCAAATGCTCTTATCTTAGGCAAATAGTATTGAGTGACTGGTTTTGTCAAATTGTTATTCACATCAAATTGGGAGGCGAACCGTGGTTTTGACATTGGAGGTCTTTCAGATTTAAACGCATTTGGTTGTCTAATAACAGATTGGTTTATGAGTGATTGTAAAACCGGTTTCCCCAAGACTGATGTTTTTGAAAACTTAGTATCTACACTATTTCCTTTTAACTTTCTTAATTCATTTTTCAAAGCAGCAATTGCAAAAACCTTTTCTTGAATCTGAGCTTTTAAATCAACATTATGAGCAGGCAAAGAAGTTGTCTGTTCTATAGTCTTAGATCTCGTTATTTTAATAGAATCATATAAATCTTTGACAGTTTAATTTTTAATTCTTTTTACTATATATATAATATAATAAATTACAAAATATATAATAGTAATAAAAACTAAAAATCAACTAAAATCAATGATGCCAGAAGCCAGTATAAACTATTCCCGGCTCGTTTAATTCCCCAACGAGGCTGGAATGGAATACGGTACAGTGAACGATTTGATTTGAATTGAAGGAGTTTGAATTGGGAGAGGTAAAAGTCAAATTAAAACAATAACGGATATAAAAGTTTAAGAAAAATCCTAAAAATTTACTAAATTAAGCTGAAAACGCGGAGCAGAATCCCGTTCTAAGGGGGAAAAACCTAAATCTTCCAAAAATAACTCTACGAAGAAATTTTCCCTTCTAAAACTACGCTACGAGAAAATAACGAAGAATGAAAAGACTAGACCGAAACGGAGTTCGTTTGACCCAAAACGAGTCAACGCAAATACGTACGGAACCGTTCTTTAAAACAAAAATTGAAAAGTTGTAAAAATGACCTTACGAAAAGTTTTAAAATTTTCCTACAAACTATATGGCAAAATAAAATTTTCTAAAAAAGAAAAATATTTTTTTGATAATTTTTGTATTTTTTATGAATTTTTAAAAGTTTTAACTAAATTAAATTATAAAAAATAGTAAAAGACTACGAAAAATTCTGAATTTTTTTTACAAAATACTAGACACTAAAACAGTCCTAGGAAAAATAAGAAACAAAAATAAGCTAAAGAAATAAGCCCGAAATTAAGCTAAAACAGCTTATAGGCTATAAAGGGCAAAAAGTGTATAAATACACAAGCCCTTGAGTCTTTAACGAAAAAGACCCAAGGGCGCAGTGGTAAGGGTGTGTGTGTGAAAGGGGGATGTATCGAGAGGTCACGGGTTCGAGTCTTGCTCACCCGGACCTCTTGTCTTTCCCCTTTTTTTTTCGAAAACTCAAAGAAGCAAAGTTGTTAAGCTCGTAGGGCTTAACAACTTTGTTTTCTACAACTTTTTGAGATAATAGCCTAATAAGCTGAAAAATTGGCTTAAAGGTCGACAGTAGCTTAAAAGGCTTTAAAAGCTAAATTGGCTTAAGTCATTTGGAACATGGGGTCGTTTAAGCTAGGACAAAGACTAAAATAAGTTAAAGGGAGTCTAATCAAACTTAAATAAGCTGAAAAGAAAAGGAAAAGCTAAACTAAATAAGCTGTTGGTAACAGCTTATGATGACAGCAACTAGAATAAAGCTTAAACTAAAATTTCACTAAGTCATTTTGGACAAATAGGCTAGGAAAAGGCAAATAAGCTTAACAATTACCAAGGCCTATCCTAAAAAGCTATGTGGAGCAACAAAAAGCTTATGAGAAAAAGCTCAATAAAGACCAGGGAAGAAAGTTAAGCAATCCCTACACCTAAGTATTGGTAAATAACAGTAAGAGCAAGTTTGGCTTTAAAAATAAGTTACAAAATGCTTTTCCAAAGCTGAATCAAGAGGCTTATACAAGGAGCTTATCGGCTCTTAAAATAAGCTAGAGTTTGGGCTTATACACACACTTAAAAAACCAAGAATAAGGAGCTCAAAATCTCCCTTTGCTACCAGGGGAGAGTAAGCTTTACTTGAGTGGCTTATTTGACAGCTTATAATAAGCTGTCAAATAAGCTCAAATTGGTAAAAAAACTAAAAACAGATGGAGTTTCCTAGCTTTTGGAGTTGTGCACCAATTTTTGGCTTTTGAAAAACATTTAAACAAGCTGAATTTTAAGGGTGAAAAAAGAGCTGTAAAAACTTTGATTCAAAAAAATCCTTGGTGGTTTGACTAACCAAGTACAAACAGATCAAAGGGAGTTTTGATCAGCTTCTTAAACAAAAAATTACTCTTTTTTTGAAAACTTAAACTTTAAACCACATAGTGCCTTATGATTATAAGCACTTTGGGGGGGGGGGGGGGGTTTGAAAATTCCACAGTTTAACACAATGTCTTGAAAAACTCTTGAAAAATAAATTGCAAACTAAAATCTTTTAACAACAGCTTCAAAAAATCTTAAAATACTTAAGGTAAAACTAACCAAAATACTCAACCCATGGACAAACCATTTTTGACCGTTTTTAAGGTTGACAAACTCCCCCTAATTTGGAAAATGGTTTTAATAAGCTATTAAAACCTGTTTTAAACTAAAGTTTTTGAAGCATTAATGATACTTGAGCTATAATAGACACTAATAAGCTAAACAAATAAGTCAAATAAGCACTTAAGTTTAGACATTAAGCTAGGACAGAAATGACTTAACTTGGCAGTTTTAACTAGTGTTGCATATAAATGAAATAAAGAACATTAAAAACAATTTTAGACATAAAGTATCACTAATAAACACAATAAGCTAGGAAATAAGCTAAATGAGCTTATTGCTACAGTAAATAAGCAAACTTGAAAGTAAGTACCTTTGATCCTTTTGTCAAAAAGGATCCCTTGAAGACTTAAATAAGCTCTAAACCTACCCAGCTTATAATTAAGCTAAACTAAGTCATAAACCCAACAAGCCATCCAAAATTTGCTCATTCTTCCAAGCTCTTTTAATCAAACAGTAACCTTGCCCTTTTTCTTAAATTTTCTTTAAAGTGTTTTAAAAAAAACAAACAGAATTGCAAAGATGGGTTAAATTAAGAGATTAAAAAGCTTTTAGAACACAATCAACACAAACTTAACTCAATTTCATCAAAGTGAATTTCAAATACAAATTCTTTAAACGAAAAATACAACAAACTAAAAAAAGCTACTTGTAGAAAACTAAACTTAAAATTTACTTAAAACTTAAAAAACTACTTATGCCACAATGGCTGTTACATTGTCTTTAAATAGGAAAAAAAATGACTAAGTCTTCATTGTCTTGTTGCTCTTGTGTTTCTTTGAACTCTTTATAAAAGGGAGTTGTTTTTACTTGGGAGAGAGGCAATGTCAAACGTATCTGTCCTTTTTACCCTTGGAGCCAAGTAGAGTATTCACAAGCCCTTGATGTGGTTTTTGTGTGGGGGGTTTTTTTTTTTTTATTTTTTTTGGATTGCATCAATGGCAATCCATGTGAGGTGTGGGGTTGAAGGATTGTGAGAGGTTTGGCATTATGCTGGGAGTCAAACAAGAGTTGAAAACGACATGGGTGGGACATGGGGATTTTGGCGGGAACAAGGTTGGGACGATATACAGTGATTTAAACCTGTTATAAGTAAAGTTTGAGGTTTTGGCAACCTAAGCCCCTCAAAGATGTATCTATCCTTGCACAATTCGTCCTTTTAGTTATATAACTTTGGGGACTTGGCAAGACAAGTCCCCAAGAGTTATATAACTCTTTGCAAAATTCGTCCTTGGTGATTGAAACTTCAAGGACTTGACAGTTTTAGTCCTTGGAGTGTATCTTTGCAGAAATGGCAGTTTGCACCCTTGTTCTTTATTTTCTCTTTTCTCTTCTAAATATAAGTTTAGGGTTTTGGCAGTTTCAACCCTAAAACTTATATTTCTGGATTTGTTGACTTTTTGGCTTCGGGGTTGACTTGGGTTGACTTTTGTTGACTTTGGCTTGGACTTTGACTTTGTCTTTTCCTTGTTTTTCCATTCCGAGTCCGGTTTTGTCGATTTGGCTTCGTTTTTCGTCCTTTTCTTAATTATTCGTTCCTGCACAATACAATTAGCAAAACAAGCGTGTATTTGGCATTTTAAGTCCGTTTTTGGTTATTTTAGCTCGTTTTTAAAGGTAAAAGGTATGTGTAATTAAACACATACCAAAATCCCCCATACTAAGGTATTGCCGTGTCCTCACGCAATGCTATGAAGTAAGCATTTGAAAAACTAAGAATCTCGAACACCCTCGACTAATAACTAGAAAAGTAGCTAAGTGTTCATCGAGGAAATTAAAGATTCAAGAGTTTTGAAAATCCCCCGTTTACCAATTTTTTTTTTGTATGTACACCTATTCTACCATCTTTTTGTATTTTTCAGTTTTCTAGAACGTTTTGGCTTTCGTTATTTTAATAACTTTGAGGGATTATAGAACAGATTGGCTTTTTTTCTATCCGAGAATGCCCCAAAAAGGATAAATTCATCGTTCCCGACTTTTCACTTATTCCAAACCAAGCTTAAAACGAAATCACTGTTAAGTATGAGTTAAGATGCTTTGTAAACTTTTCACTCCCGACAATTTATATCTTAAGGTGTATGTGCTATTTTGAATTTCAACCATGGATCAATGTTTTGCAACATTCTATGTTTCACGTTCCACCCGAGAATAATGAGTTTGAAGGCGAGATCATCCCATGTAGCGACTTTCGTCTCGGCACATCCCAACCTTGCGGTTAAGTGACCAGGCTTTTGACACCCCACAGAGACTAGTATCGGGACTCACGGACCTTAGGTTTCAAAAACTCTCAGGTTTTCCGTATGCACATAGCTTATAAAATATAATAGCCAAAGTTCAAAAGCATATTTGAATTTAACAAAAAGAGACTTTTTATTCATACTTAATATTAACCATTATTGCAATTTGTAACCCTCGACCTTTTAGAAGGCTGCAACATCGGTTGTGAGCCGGCAAGATACAACAAACTTTTATCAGTCTCGGATTATTATTCTTACTATGGGTTTTCTTTAGAAGGCTGTAACATCGGTTGTGAGCCGGCAAGATACAGCAAACTTTTATCAACCCACAGTTTATATTTATTATATTTTTGCATTTTTCATCATTTTTTTTTTTTTTACACATGGAAAACGTCTTTTTGAAAAATTCAAGTATAAAGTTGAACTAAGTCTAAAGTTTTTGCTATATACTACATAAAAATTATTGATGTAAGTTTAATTTCCAAAAGTAGCACGTATATTAATCAGGTTAGAATCTTATGGGAGAAAAAGCGACAAATTACACACATGAGCTCTTAAGATTTCCAAATAATCCTTGTTTAGCATCCCACTTATAATTAACACTATCATTTTTCGTTCTTCGCGAATATTCGCGAACGCTTAGTCTAAAAGTTAAGGAACAAGCTAGAGCTCAACACGCTCGATCGAGTCAAAATTTACTCTTATTCTACCCAGTAGGAAAGTCAAAATTGTGACAAAACACTTATTTTATTTTTGAAATTTTTTAATTTTTTCATTTTTTTTTGAAATTTTGGTGGTAAAAACGGGATTACGTGAGAAACAACGGCTGCAGGCACAATCAAATCGAAGATCCCCCCCATACTAGAATGAAACATTGTCCTCAATGTTTTACGAAGGGTTTCTACGTAAATCCTAAGCCGTTTATGAAGTATGCTTAAAGATAAACGTTAGTCGATAAGATTAGGATATCGGGATTCCCAAATGAAGCTGAGGATTGTGAAGCTCTTGTGATCGAAGGACAAATACCGCGAGCACGAGAGGCTTCAAAAATCCAAGACATCCTGGACAATACAGCACAAAACACAAAACATGGAAAAGGAAAGAGGCAAGCCTCCTCACAACAACTAAACACTTATTCATTACTAAGCTAGCATACTACTACTACTGATAAACTAGGATAAGCATGGGGTGCCAATTCCCTGAATTCAGTTGTCCTTAGGGAATGTTTGGAGGTCCGGGATATCCATAGCAGGGATATCACCTCCAAAGTAGTGCTTGAGACGATGACCATTTACTTTGAAGTTTGGCCCGGAGTTCTGAGATAACTCAACGGTGCCATACGGAAAAACTTGAACAATGGTAAATGGTCCTGACCAACGGGATTTCAATTTGCCGGAGAAAATTTTCAATCTTGAGTTAAAGAGGAGGACTTGATCACCGACGTTGAAAACGCGGTTTTTGATCTTTGCGTCATGAATCCTCTTAGTTTTCTCTTTGTAGATCAAAGAATTTTCGTAGGCTTGATCACGCAGTTCACTTAATTCATTGAGTTGAATTTTGCGTTGATCACCCGCTGTTTGAAGATCAAAGTTTGCATTTTTAAGGGCCCAGTAAGCTTTGTGCTCCAACTCAATCGGCAGATGACATGCCTTTCCATATACAAGCTTGTACGGAGTACACCCGATGGGTGTTTTGTATGCTGTACGGAAGGCCCAGAGAGCGTCATCCAGTTTGTCTGACCAAGAGGCACGATTTTCGCCCACTGTCCTTTCAAGAATTCTTTTTAAACCACGATTCGATACTTCAACCTGCCCACTTGTCTGGGGATGATACGCGGTGGAGAGACGATGAGTGACTCTATATTTAAGCATGACCTTTGCAAATTGGTCATTGCAAAAATATGTCCCACGATCACTGATGATGGCACGGGGGGCACCAAATCTGGCAAAGAGAGATTTGAGAAATTTGCAAACTACTCGGGCGTCGTTGGTGGGAAGCGCCTTTGCTTCAACCCATTTTGACAGATAGTCGACCGCCACAAGTATGTATTTGTTGCCTTTAGAAGATGGGAAGGGTCCCATGAAGTCGATGCCCCAAACGTCAAAGATTTTACAAACTTGGATGGAATTTTGAGGCATCTCATCCCTTTGTGAAATTTTTCCTTGTCGTTGGCACGAGTCACAATTTTTAACCAACTCGTGTGCATCCTTATATATTGAAGGCCAAAAGAATCCGGCATCAAAGACCTTTTTAGCGGTGAGATTTGCACCGTGATGTCCCCCGGTGGGTCCATTGTGGCAAGCTTTGAGAATGTCAAGAGCTTCTTTGCCGTGCACACACCGCCGGATCATTTGATCCGCACAGATTTTAAACAAGAAGGGGTCATCCCAGAAGTAGTGTTTGACATCTTTGAAAAACTTGTTTTTCTGTTGGGATGACATTCCCTTGGACACATGAGTTTCCTGCATGTGTAGTTTGCGAAATATGCCAAACCATGGGGTACTATCAAACACGAAGAGCAAACGGTCAAAGAGTTTTTTCGAAGGAAATGTTTCTGTGACTTTTCTTGTTCTCGAGTTTATTTGATTGAGGGTTCTTCGTCTTTGAAAGATGATCGGTGGCCAGATTCTCTGCTCCTTTTTATTGTCTTCGGATGACATCATCAAATTCTTGGAGCAAAGGATCAACCGCCATCTGTCTTTGGCTTAGCACCTTTATTAGCGAAGAGATACTTTGATAGCATGGATTGGTCGGTATACACTATGATCTTAGACAAACAAGATTACGACCGAAATTCTCAAAGCATACACCACGGACAAGTAATTCTTTTTTCGTCGTTTGTGTAGTGTGCTTTGAGCTTCAGTCATGGTTTTTGCTGGTTATTGTGGATTGGTTGGATAATGCTTGTTCTTTCGTTCTGCCCTAGGATTGCCCCAATTGCAAAATCACTTGCCATCACATATGAGTTTCGGAAGGGGCAAGAGTCCCAGTCGGGAGCAATTCAAAATCGGAGCCTTAGTTCAAATTTTCTTTTAGTGTATTAAAGGTTTCGTACATCTTTTTGAGAAGAAAATTGGAGTCTCTTTTTCAAGCAGATGATTCATTGGGCGGGATATTTTTTGAGAAGTCTTGTATGAACAGTCGGTAAAAACCGGCATATTGGGCTATGCCCAAGAAACTTCGGAACCTTTCACAGTAGTCGTCGTGAGGGAGCTTGGTGATAACGTCAACTTTAGATCGATCGACCTTAATTCCTGTTAGAGATTTTGTGTCCAAAGAAACACTGCCTTCTTTTACCATGAAAGAGGCTTTTCTCCCAGTTTATGACCAAATTTGGTGTCTTAACACCGTTTTACTCATTTTGTCCAAATGGATAGGCATGTAAGAGAAAGAATCCCAAAGACTGAAAAGTCATCCATAAAACACTTCCATCATTTTTCGATCATGTCGTTAGAAGATTGCCATCATACAAGCCGTGGAACGATGTTCTTCGGGTGCATTTGCATAGCCCAAAAGGCATGCGAGATAGGCAAATGTTCCGTATGGGCAAGTAAAGGTTGTCTTTTCTTGGGTCCCTTCGGGTCTATGGGGAATCTGGAAATAAACCGAAAGGCAGTCGAGGGAACAATAGAACTGGTTTCCCGTGGCGTGTATTTCGAGCATTTGTCCTTGAGGGAAGTGGGAAGTGGTACTTTCGGGTTGCCCATTCAATTTCTGTAGTCGATTGCACACATTCCACCTGTGACCAATCGAGTTGGTATAAGATCATTTTCATCATTTTTCACAACGGTCATGCCACCCTTTTTTGGTACACAATGCACCGGGCTTACCCATGGACTGTCAGAGATCGGATAGATCAATCCGGCGTCAAGAATCTTTTCAACTTCTTTCTTTATGACGTCATGGATTTTTGGATTTACTCGCCTTTGATGCTGAACCGTAGGTTCGTAGTCCTCTTCCATGAGAATTTTGTGTGTACAAAACTCTGGGTTGATACCCTTGATATCAGAAAGTTTCCAAGCGATGGCTCGCTTGTGGGACTTTAGAACCTCGATTAGAGCTGCCTTTTCCTCATTTTTCAAGTCTTTTGCAATTATGACGGGCAACTTGTCGTCACCCTCCAAAAATGCATATTCCAAATGAGGTGGCAAGTCCTTGAGTTCAACCTCAGGGGGCTCATTAACGGAAGATTTTTCATGGTTTGCTTCACAAATTTTTAGATCTTTTCGAGTGTCTGGAAAATAGTTTCCTTGAAGAGGTGGAAGTGGTTCACTATTGAGAATTGCTTCGAGGAGAAGAATGTCCCCTTCAGGGTCATAATATGTTGGATCAACTTCTGGTTGTATAGTTGATAATTCCTCTAAAGCAAGAAAAGAGTCGGCTTCTTCGAAAAGGAGAAAATCACTGTCCCCGAATGGAGTTAAAGTTGGAGAAGAAGTAGAGACGATTGGATCATAGTAAGGAGTGGGATTGCCACTCGAGATTACATTTGAAAAACCAAGAACTTCTTGAGAGTATTCTTAACAAGCCATATCAATGACGTCAATTCGGTTTGCCGTCATATGATTGTAATTAGCCGTGTATCTCAAAGTATGGTCCAGATTGAATGTAATGGCCTCTCTGCCAACACGAAGGGTTATTTCACCTTCGTATACATCGATTAATGCACGACTTGTCTTTAAGAAACTCCTCCCGAGAATTAAGGTCTCGGGAGGTACTCGTTGTCTGGCTCAAAAATCGACAATCTACGGAATCTGCAGGAAATTGGAAACTTTCCCAAGTTCATCGACGTCTTCAGCGGATACCGAATGGTGCAGAGATTGATCGGTTCGCTAATTCAAGCGTCATGCAAGTCGGGTTTAGTTTTTTCGGGAAGAGAGAGAGTTGTCCAGACGGGAATATGCATAAGTTTAATGCTTGCATCAAGACTTGGCCAAGGCATTGCATGATATTAATCCGGAAAATTCACATGGAGATGAGAAATCGGCAGGGTCTCCAAGTTTCTTTGGTTTAACTTGATTTAGGTGATGGCCTGAGCAATTCTCGTTCAATGAAGTTATAGACATTTACTCAACTTTTCCTTGTTTGATTAAGGTTTTTAGAGTCGTGGCGATTTTGGCATAAATGAGCATAAGGCATCCGTAAAGCTAAATTTCGAACTCAACTCGGAAAGATTTCTAGAATTTCTCAATTTGGTCGTTAGCTTTCTCACGAGTCTTTCATCATTTCTTCTGAAGGAAATGGAATCAATGCTTTTTGGTTAGCATTGAGGCACTAACTGGAAGCATTTGCAGGGCCTCAGAGATTGAATTCATGATTGACAATAGGGACAACGGAAGGTTGCGACGTCTTCGGTGCTTCCCATTATTAGTTAGATGCATGTGTCCTTTGTGACATCGGTATCACGTTCCATTACTTTAGGAGAAGAAGAAGTAATAGGAATCGTGGGTCCCTTGTAAGCTACACCACTTCGAGTGGTAATACCTTTTAAATCCTCTTTCGGGTTAGTAACAGATTTACTTGGGAGAGTTCGAAGTAGCAGGCGGTGGTTTAGATTCATCTTGATGAAGTTACCTAGCATACTTTCAAGTCTTTGATTTGAAGTAGCCAAGTTGTTCAATTGAGCTTGCAGGTTTTGACCTTGAGTTTGCATGTTCCTCATCACAGCATCATTAGCTTTTACCTAGCTATGGAAATCTTCCTTTGATACACCTTGAATTTGAGGGGCTGGAGCTTGATAAGCGGGAGCTTGATAAGCAGGAGGTTGAACAACCTGAGGTCGATAGACTTGACCTTGAGGAACCGGGGGTTGATAAGCTGGAGCTTGATTAAAATTCCCTCGGTTTTGGTTGTAACGATTCTGATTGTTTCCTTGATTTTGCACATGATGGTTTTGAACAGGAGGAAAACCGGGTGGTCGAATTTGATTTGAAATCTGGGCTCGATAACCGGTGTTTCCTTGGTTGAAGTTAGCTGCGGCTGCTTGTGAGACATATTCTTGGATATTATCTCGATTATAAAAAAAAAAATATTTTACATTGGGCCAGATGTGGTGGACAAGTTTGGTAGGAATTGAGGCACACTTGCAAGTACACAACTTTCCTCAACCGCTTTGACAGGAGTAGGAACGGGAGATTGATTTTTCTTATCAAGAAGTAAAGCTTTCACCATATCTTTCAACTCAGCCACTTCGGAAGAGATTCTGGGGGTGGAAGTGCTCGCACTCACTTTGGCAACAACTGGTTTGTTACGTGAATTACGAACTTTGGATTTGCTTTCAATGATTCTTAAGCAATCACGAGGCATTTTGTCCAAAAAGTTGCCACCCGCGGCGGAATTTAATGAATCTTGATCGTTAGAGTTCAAGGCATTATAGAATGTATCAAGTTGATGCAATTCAGAAAATCCATGATGTGGACATGCTCGAAGAAGATCGTTAAATCTATCCCATGCTTCATAAAACGTCTCATCAAATATTTGTTGAAATCTCGGTGATTTCATTTGAAGATTTGTTAGGTTTTAGAGGAGGGAAAAATTTGTTGATGAATTTTGAGACAAGTTCATCCATGTTTGAATCGATCGGAAGGGGGTTCCTTTTTCAAGCCAAATCGGGCTTGCCCCCTCGAGGGAAAATGGGAAAAGCATAAGCTTTACCGACGTACTCGGGACGTTCGGGAACTTCATCGTTGAAGTGATCTTGTTAAAATATCGGATGTGGGCATGAGGATCTTCTTTGTCATGTCCGAAGAATTGCTTGTTTTGAACGAGGTTAAGCAGACCGTGCTTAAGCTCAAAGTTGTCCGCGGTGATTTCGGGCACAACGATGGCATCCTCGTATAACCCCGTGGGTGCATTAAGCAAACTGACGCCATAGTCGTTTGATTCATCCATTGGCAGTGTGGGGGAGGAGGTGGATTTTCAATTGGGTTCTTCAAGATATTAAAAGGTTCAACAACAGGAGGTGGGGCCTGGTGTTGTTGATTATGAAGATTGCGAGACTGGGAACAAGTGCGCATGCACTAAAAAGGAAAATTTACACTAATTTTTTTTGGTTTTTGGTTTATCAAAAGTAAATTCACAATTTATTTTAATAAGGGGACAACGATAAAGACAAAACTTTAAACCTTATAATCGACAAGCTTCTCGGTAACTCTTCAGAAAAGAAAAAAACGCACAAAGGAGCGGAGGAATAGGAAAAGCGCGTAGCTATTAAAAAACCTTTTTTCCTTTAGGGTCGTAGTTCCTCGGGAACAACCCGCCTTAATACCCTCTTATATGTTTGTTTATCTTTTTAACAAGGTGAACCGTACCCCCCCCCCCCCCCCCATTGCTAGTGGACACAAAAGTTAAGTTTTTTAAATTCTTTCGTTCGAAATAGCGGAACCATAAGTTCACCGATAGTTATTATTTTTGGGGGGGGGGGGGAATTTTTTTTTTTTTTTAAACCTCAAATTGAGAATATTATATTTTGGCATTTTACCAATTTGTGAATTTTATTTGTAATTAAAGACAATGTTTTTATATTTTTGGTTTTCTTCTTCTTTTTTTTAGCTTTTAAATGATAATTATACTAAAAAGAAAATGAAAATATTTTTGTACCTTGGGGTTTTTTTTTTTAGATAATATTCACAGTTTCAACACAAATGATCAACAACAACGATAGTCGGTAACACAGCCTCCCCGGCAACGACGCCAAAAATTGATTAATAGTTTCTTAACTATATATATATTATAATAAAAATATACATATATATATATAAGTCTAAAAAAAACAACAATCAATAAAACCAGGAGCAATATAGAATGTTCCCGGGTCGTTAATCCCCAACGAGGCTGTGCTGGAAAATCGATACAGTCGAAAGATTGGAGTTTGAAAGAGAGAAATGATTTGAGAGTGTGGAAAGCTAAATTAAACAATAACAAACAAAAACGATTAAGAAAAACCTAAAAATTATGAAATTAAGCTAAAAAACGAGAGCACGAATCCCGAACAAAGGGTAATAAAAAAAATATAATCTTCAACTACCCTACAAAAGAAATTTTAACTTCTAAACTAATCTAGGGAATACATAACGAAGAAGAAAAGTCTAGACTGAAAACGGAGGTCGGTTTGACCCTAAAAAGAGTCAAGACAAAATAACCGCACCCGAAGCCACGTTCTTTAAAATCCAAAAAGTTACAAAAATTGACCTACGAAAATTTTTTTATTTTTTATTTTTTTTTTTGATTTTGCTTCAAAATAATGACTAAAGAAAAATTTTCTAAAAAAGAAAATTTATTTTTTTGACTTTTTTTATATTTTTTATGAATTTTTTAAAGTTTTAACTAAATTAAATTTATAAAAAAATATAAATTACTTTAAAAATTCTGAAAAATTTTACCTAAAATACTAGACACTAAATACTACCTTACGAAAAATATGGAAACCAAAAATTGGCTTATAAAATAAGGCCCGCCAAATAAGCTGAACAACTTATAGCTTTAAAGAGGAAAACACCCTTAAATAGCAAACCACTTGGGACTTTAATGAAAAAGTCCCAAGGGCGCAGCGGTAAGTATGGAGTTATAAAAGGGATGTATCGAGGGTAGAGGCCCGGGTTCGAGTCTTGCTCACCCGGGTCACCCCTTGTCTTCCCTTTTTTTTTATGAAAAACTTTCTTAACCAAACTTGTTAAGCTCCTTGAGCTTAACAATTTCTAAAACTACAACTTTTTGTGAAAGCTTATAAATAAGCTTAAAAAGAGCTTTTAACTCTCGCGCGCTACAGTAAGCTTAAATATTACTTAAGGCTTAAAAGGGCTAATCTTTAAACTTTCTTTGAAACTAATAGGCTTAAAAACTTGCGACTAAATGCTTAATGAAAATCTATGTATCCTACATAAGCACTAAAATAAGCTAAAATGTAATAACTAAATAAGCTGAAAAGGCATAAACTACACAGACACTTAAATAAGCTTAAAGGCAAAAAACTACTAACTGTTAACACTAAATAAGCACGAAAATGGAAATGTTATTAGCAAACACCATTATCATACCATCTTAACAAAGGCTAATAGGAATAATATTGAACAAATAATATAAGCTAATAAGCCAAGATGGTGGCTTTAATACCACAGCAGTAACTAAACTAAAGAGTTAGTCTGTTGGGTATGGATATGGGCTCTTTAAAAAAAATTAATAAGCTAAAGGACAAGGGCAATAAGCTATCTAAGGCCATTAACATACCTAATAAGCAAGAAAAAGACTGAATTCAACATCTAATAAGCTCCTAATAAGCTAGAAAGAAAATAAGCAATCCCTACACTAAGCCAAGCAAAAACAGTCAAAGGGCTACTTAAAGCTTAAAAAATAAGCTACTTGGACTACAAGCTAAAGGCTACAACTAATGGGGCTTAAACAAGGGCTTATTGGCTTTTTAGAAAAGCCAAAATCTAGGGCTTAAGGTTTGACTAAGTATGCTAGAAATAGTGGGCTTGAGTTGGGCTCTCTAATCACTAGGGGAAAAAGCTAAGGACAATGGGCTTATGTTGACAGCTATCAAATAAGTTGAAAAGGAAAAGCAAAGTTAAAACATATTAAAAAGGGCCTAAGATGAGCTTATGCTCAAAATCTAAGCTTCTAAGATCAAAGAAAACATGCTGAATTTGGAGATGGAAAAAGGGCTTTTTCCTAAAAAAATGACACTTAACTTTTTGGCGGTTTTGACCCAACAAGTCAAATGACTCAAGGTGTTTTTGTCAGCTTGTTTAGGCACACAATGACACTCTTTTTTAAACCACAACTCAAGTTGACAATGGCTTATCCAAATAAGCCATTGTATCTCTTTTTTTTAAACCAACAGTTTCAAAGATACTTGTAAAAACTTGAAAAACAGGTTTTGACTAAAAAACTTTGGAAAAACAGACTCAAATAAGCTCAAACACTTAAGCTAAAGTTAACTCTATGACCCCAACCCATGACACACCATTTTGACCCGTTTTCATACTTAACCCAAACACCCCTTAATATTTTTAAAAACGAATTTTAAAACTTTAAAAGGCTGTTTAATGCACAAATTTTAAAACAAAGGTCAAATAAGCATTAATAAGCATGAAGAGTACCTAAGCAAGTAAAACAAACAAGAATAAGCTAAGAATAAGCACAATTAAGCTGTTGCTACAGTAACAATAAGCTAAAATTCAAAAAGAAAATGTACCTTAATTCCTTGCTTTAAACAAGATTTTTGAATTCTAAAGGAGAAAGATGCTAAACTACCCAATGATTATGATAAGCTTAATAAGCACCCAATGAGCCTTCCAATATTGCTCATTCATCCACATTTGATCAAACGTATCTTTCATCATTTTTTTTTTTACACTTTCTCTAAATTTTTGTTAATCAAGGTTGATTAACAGGTTAAAATATAGCTTAATTGAGAGCTCTATCCTAAACAAACTTTGCTTAAGAATTTTGAACAAAATTTAAAACACCAAACTGAATTTTCATTAACTTAAAAATAGAAGTACATTAAAGTTGAAATACTTAAAAAAACTACACACTTAAAAAGCTAACTATTACTAAAAAACTACTTTTCTGCCGACATGGTTACAAAAAAGTTTATATAGAAAATCAAATCTAGGGTTTGGGACCTGGTTTCTTGTCTTTTGTCTTGGTGTGTTTCTTTGAAGACACAAAATGAATTGTGTTTTGTTTGTGAGAGTTAAACACAAATATCCTGGCCTTCATTACCTAGGTGCCCAAGTTGATTTTATCACCCTTGTGATTTTGTGGGGTGATTGGATTGCCAACATGGCATAGGCCATGGTGGGGGGGGGGGAGGGGTGGGGTTAAGGGATTGTGAAAGGTTTGGATGCTTGTGGGAGGTCAACGAGGTGGGTTGACAGAGGTGGGGTTGGGTGATTTGGCGGGAAAGTGGAGAAGATATACAGTAACTTTAAAAACAGGGTGAAGGTTTGGGGTGTTGACAGGTTTGGTCCCTCATGGTGAATGTGGTTGTTGCACCACACGTCCTTGTTGGGTGAAAATGTTTGGGGACTTGGCAGAAATAGTCCCCAAAAGTTATATAACCAATTGCATCACAAGTCCTGTTTAGTTATAAACTTTGGAAGGTGGCAGACTTGGCCTATTGGGGGTATCTCTTTGGGCATTTGGCAGTTTTGCCCCTTCTCTTTATTTTCTTCTTTTCTTCTTTTTAAATAAGTTTAGGATTTGGCAATTTAAACCCCTAAACTTGTTTTTCTTCGCTTGTTGACTTCTAGATTTGTCAGGGTTGACTTGGGTTGACTTTTTGACACTTGGGCTTGGACTTGACTGTGTCTTTTCCACGCTTTTCCATTCCGTGTCCGGTTTTATCGTTTTGGCTTCGTTTTTCGTCCTTTTCTTAGATATCCGTTCCTGCACAACACAATTAGCAAAACAAGCATATTTTTGGCATTTTAAGTCCGTTTTTGGTTATTTTAGCTCGTTTTTAAAGGTAAAAGGTATGTGTAATTAAACACATACCAGCGGCCGACATAGTTATAAAGGTATCACACACGTGGACTTGTGACCATGATTGCATTGATTGATGTTTGTTTGTTACTTGGTAGTGTGGGGTGTGGTAATGTTTGCAATCCTGATAAGGATGGTTATATGGTTAGGAAATTATTCTCTTAACCTAATGTGCGGATGTGTTATGGATAGTTGTGTAGATAGTAAGTTTTTCTTCTATCTAACGTTTGCGGATACCTATTAGTACTACTATTACTATTATTAAGGTTGTTCGTTTGCTCGATTATTCGTTCGGATTCCTAACTCTAAGTGTAGAATCCCTTCATTGTACTTGTTGTAAGGAGGTCCTATCTTCCTATTCGATGTCTTGATGAATATTGGTTGTTCGGATCTGCTGCTTTTGGTTATTAGTACATTTCACTAGTTTTCCCGTAAGTTGACTTCTCGTAGGAATATCAGAAATTTTCCTTTTAAGCACTATTTGTTCGTGACAATTAAGTACGGATATTTACTCCCTTGGTTGTATATCTCTTGGTTTTCGTAACCCGTTGGTAACATGTTAGTATCGATGCTTTTAAGTTTGCTCCGTACGAGTTTGTTTGATTTTATTCTGATTATATGGTTTTTGGTATTTTCTTTCGTTTTCAAACAACAGAATGGTGTTAGAGTCTGTTCGATGTTTTAAAATCCCTTTTGGTATTGCGGTGTCCTATGTTTGAGTAACATATAGTATAATTGATGTCGAATTATAAAAAAACCCTTTTGAAGAATATCTTGGTGATGTTTGGCAAAAACTGTGTTTAAAATGACTATTGTGAATAAAATGTGTTTAAAATGATCGTTGTGAATATAACATGTTTAAGTGGCCTATACAATTAAGTTATGAAAATTGTCGTGTGGTTATTAAATTCTAAATTTTATTAAGAAAAGTAGGTTTAAAACGATTCATGGTAGTAAGATGCGATACACCATTAGATAACTATCTCTAGATTTTTATGACAACCATGATTAAAAAGATTTTTACAAAGATTAGACTTTAGACATTTTTTTAAATGATTTTTATATTTAAAACGACTTTCTTTATTTTAAATTGATTTTTTTTATAAAAACATTATTTAATTGGTTCTTTCGAGTAAAGTCGATTGTTGGTATAAGAATTTTGTCTTTCGTATTTATAAGTTCTGGTACGTAATGATTTTCATTATGTGTTTCTTTTGTCGTGGTACGCCTGTTGATTTTTTTTCGTTTGTGTTTTCACTCGGTGCATATATGTATCCTTTCTTTCAAAGGATTCTTATGTTATTTGATCCACGTCTATTTGCATATGTGGAATCCCCTATATGTATTATAGCCGTGATTCGATATTCGTTCTTTATCCTATTTGATAGTTCATAATCCTTAGAATTTATTGATACCGTCGGGTCATGGGATCATTGATGTGATTGTGGGAATGGATTGGTTGTCTCAAAATAAGACTGTAATAGTGTGTCATGAGAAAGTGGTTGAAACACCGTTGATAGGTAGTGAGATACTTAGGGTTCAAGGGGAGCGTACGTTAGGAGTAGCCAAAGCTTTAATGAACGCGAAGGTAGATGAACTGAAAGTGGGTGATATTTCTGTTATGCGGGATTTTGTTGATGTGTTCCCAGAAGATTTGTCAGGATTACCCCCACAGAGACAAGTTGAGTTTCGCATAGATTTAATTCCTGGAGCAACACTGGTAGCGAAGTCTCCATATCGTCTAGCACCCTCGGAAATGCAAGAATTGTTTGAACAACTTTAAGAGTTGCAAGACGAAGGTTTCATACGACCTAGTCATCTTCCGTGGGGAGCACCAGTGTTGTTTGTTAAGAAGAGAAGCATGGAGTTCATTTGAAGTTAGTGTTGGAATTACTGAGGAAGGAGAAGTTGTATGCTAAGTTTACTAAGAGTGATGTAGTGAAGAATTAGGAAGTACCTACGACACCATCCGAGATATGATTATTCTTAGGATTGTCAGGTTACCTACCTATGTTTTATCGCAAATTTTTCTAAGATTGTTAAACCCCTTACTTCCCTAACTTAGAGGAATCAGAAGTACGAGTAGGGCGCAGAACGAGAAGAGGCTTTCTAGACGCTTCGATTAATCGAATGTAGTGGTTGATGTGTTGAGTAGAAAAGGAGAGTGAAACTAAGACGAGTAAGAGCAATGTCCATGACTATCCAGTCAAGTGTCAAGGATAAGATATTGGCTACTCCAAGTAAGACGTCCAAAAGTTGAAGACGACGCGCCGCAGAAATACTGAGTGACCGTAACCAACAAATGAAAAAAGAAGAGCATATGACTGGATTGTACTTATGGTTAGACTGTATAGTAAGTATGATTAGAAATCCGCTACCATCCGGTAAGGCAAATAGTCGTGATTAAATGCGTTAAAGAAGGAGGACGAGTAAAAACCTAGACGTGTTCGAGCGATGGCTATGACCATTCAGTATGGAGTAAGAAGAATGATATTAGCAGCCCAAAGTGAGGTGTTCAAGCAAGAGAACATACGCGCAGAAAGGCTTCATGGGTTAGATTGACACATGGAAAAGATGGAGGACGAGAGTTTGTACTTTATGGATCGTATATGAATTATGTTAGTAGGAAATAATGAGAACGGTAGTAATGGATGAGGCTTATGCATCAAGGTACTTGGTACATCCGGGAGCGGATAAGACGTACTATAACCTTGGAGACATGTATTGGTAGCCACGTGTAGAAGAGGATATAGTTATCTATGTTAGCAATTGTTGGATTTGTTTAAGAGGTGAAAGTTGTGATGTCAAAGACTTTTGGCTTACTACAACAGCCTGAGATACTTGAGTAAAAATGAGATAGAATCACCATGGATGTTATCAGTAAATTTACAAGGTCAAAGTAGGTGAGTAATGATGTGATTCTTGTCTGATGGTCGATAGACTGACCAAGTAGCTCATTTTCTAGCTATACAAGAGATTTCAAGATGTGAAGTTGGCAAGGATTCATATTGATGAGATAATAGCAAGGAATGGAATTTTGGTGACGCTCAAACTCAGATTTAGATGGGTGAATTACCTCGTGGTTTTGGCAGACGCTGCAGAAAGTGTTAGTGACGCGATTAGATTTGAGTACTGCTTAGCATCCTCAAGCGGATGGACAAAGTGAGCGTATGATTTAGACTTTGGAGGATATAATGAGGAGCATAGATGTAGTATCGACTTTTGGTGTAGTTATAATTGAGCATTCGTGTGGCTCCGTTTGAAGCTTTTGTATGGTAGAAATGTAAGAACGCCGTTATATGGAGGCGAAGATTGGAGAAGTATTGATTGGACCCGAGTTAGTGCAAGAAACGACTAATAAGGTAGTGTTGGTAAAGGAAAAGCCCAAAGCGGCGGGAGATCGTCAAAAGAGCTATGTTGATTTTAGGCGTAAGCCGTTAGAGTTTGAGGTGAGAGATCGTGTATTGTTAAAGGTGACGCCTTGGAAGGGCGTAGTTCATTTTGGAAAGAAGGGTAAGTTAGCACCGAGGTATGTAGGATCATTCGAGATCCTTGAAAGAATCGGCCCCGTAGCTTAGCGGTTAAGATTGACCGAGGAGTTGAGTAGTGTGCATGACACATTCCGTGTGTCAAATTTGACGAAGTGTTTGGCGGATGCTAAATTACATGTGCCGTTGAATGAAATCAAAATCGACAAGACTTTTAAGGGACATTTATTGAGGAAACCCATAAGATTCATGGATCCGTGGAAAATAAGGATTGTTAAAACAAAGTAGATATCGCTTGGTGAAAGTTCGGTTTGGAATTCTAAGCGCTAGGACCTGAGTTACTTGGGAACGTGAAGATTAGTATGACATCTAAGTATCCTCAATTTTCGTTGAGTGAGCTGTGAATCGTCTAGTTTATATCTCGGAGACGAGATTTCCTACAGGAGGGGATATCTGTGAAACCATGATCTGAGCATGTTAGTCAAATCTTAGTGTTGGACTTGTGTAATCTGTTGCATAAATGGTGTATGTGATTTTATGTTGTTTATATGCGTTTATGTGGTTATGTGGGAAATTGGTAGTCAATCTATTAGTGTGATCATTCCCAAGAGAAGGTAATGTAATGGTGTAGATTGGGTAATTCATTTCGTCACTCTTGGTGACAAGGAAATGTAATTTGGGATTTAAGCGTTTTCGTATAAGGTGTGTAGGTAATTATTATGTATATGTATTTTTGTGTTAGTGATTTAAGATAAGATTAGGTTTTAGTAGTTAGGATATGAAATAAATGAATTTTTTATTTTTTTGGAAAGTTAGTAGGATGAGGCAATAAAAATGAAAAGTTGTTTTTTTAGGTTTAGTAAAATGCGTTTATGCAAAAAAGGTATGCGCAAATAAGCTTAGGTTTTTATAGAAAATTAAGGTAATTCAAGTAATTAGTTAATTAATAATAATAAAAAAATATATAAAAGAGCCATTCGGCCGGTTTTTAGTTAATTAATAATAAACAAATACTAATTAGGAATTATCTAGGATTTATATTGAAGCTTATAAATACAAAATAAAATCCCTAAATCCCCCCTTGTGAGAATCGGTCGACCAAAGAGAAAAAGAGGAGAAAAAAATTAGGGATTTTGCTTTTTGTGAAGAAAACAAGTTCTAAGGTGAGTATTAATTAATCTTTGTTAATTATTAATCATTAATTCATGTAACAATTATTAAGATGGATAATTAGGGTTTCATTAAATCTGTAAATTAATGATGTTTATCATATTACAATGATTAGGGTTTAATTAGGATCATATGGGTGTATTCGTTAGGGTTTAGATCGCGTTAGAACTTGATTTAGATTAGGGCAGAATTTAGGGCTGTGTTGTTCGGCCATTATCTCGATGATGGTAAAAGCTTTTGTCAAGTTTCCGGTGCCTATGATGTAGCTCAGAGAGTCTAGTTTCCAGAACATCCGGCCTCGAAAGTTTTTAAGGTCGGGAAGTCATTCAAATGTTGATTACGAGAAAAGTTGTCAAAGCAGTAAGTTCGGGTCAGATTTAGGTCAGATTACGAGGTGTAAAACCCCCACTTAAAATTTGAATTAGGATTAGCCAACCTACAGGAGTTTAGTTCTATGTGTCTATTAAAAATCCCCCAAAGGAGAGCTTCTGATTTGGAGTCTAAGTATGGTTTTTAGGTCCAAACTTTTTAGTGTGCAATCAGATCCGAAACTGAGTAGTTAAAAGTTTGATTTTATTTGGGGCACTTAAGAGGGGAAATAAATTAGTGGAAAAAAACACATCATGTGAGATAGTAAACTCATGATATTGAACCTGTGATTTTTGGTAAAATTTATAAAGGTCAGTAGGTGTGGTTTAGAAAATGGTAAAGTGACACTAAAATTCTGCATTTTCGGGTAAATTGTAGAACTTTGAAAAAGTGTGTAAACAAATTGGTTAATGACGGGCATGGTGTCGGGGTGACCCATGAGGGTAATTAAACACCTTAGACATCCATCATATGATTGTTACATGTGGCTTAGTAGCGTGTAACACGTGTTGTTTTGTTGTTTATATTTGTGCTAGTGTTTGTGGAAGCTGCAAAGCAATCAGGTGAGTTTCATAGCCCCTTTTTCTTATGTTTTCTTGGGGTGAAAATGATGCTATGAGTTTAAATGTTTTTAGTTGTTGTGATTATGTGTTATGTGGTTATTGATTTGTGATGTGATACGCTCCATGGCTTTGTGATCAATTAGAGTTGTTTTGAGGTATGTGAGTTCGGTTGGAGAGTGGTGTTTACTACTCAACACTCAAATCCACTAAGGGTGAACACTAAACTACTCAAATAATGTGTTGGGTCCAGGCCTAAGTATAAGTTCCAGCAGGTAGAACTATTTAGGCCGAAGTTGACTAATTTGAGCGGATGAAGTTACGCCTACTCAGTGTTGTGATATGGGATCGGATGGGTACGCATACCCAGTGTATGGTTGTTATGAATTGTTTTAGTAATCGCAGCAATTGTATGAAAGTTTTATATGTGTCTTAAACCTATGACTCTCACCAACATTATGTGGACGTTTAAGCATCATTTTTAGGTGAGCAACATGGGAATAAGATAAAGAGAATGCTAGAAAGAGACCATAAGGATGTCGTTAGAGATTATTTGCTTTATTGTCTTGAACTTTGCATTGTTTGGATTATGAATAAAATGTTGCCAATGTCTTTCTATTGGCGAGAACTTTCGTTTCATCAATAAAGGCGCCTTTTGGATTTGGTTAGTTTATGGGTATTGTTATGACACTTTGTGCCTATAGTTTGCTTATTTATAGCATGTAGAATTTTCTATATAGACGCCATTGTGTTGTGATGATATCCTTTCTCGTTACGCCTCGCGTTTCCGCCTTGGCGGGGTGTGACATGCAGTATGATCCATAATGAGTTATCTAACTCTGCGAAGATAGACTTATCAACGGGATAGTCTGGTGGTGGTATAGTTGACCTAATCGGTGATGAAGATCCTACTGATGAAGATGGAGATATTGGAATGGGTGATTCAACAGTGGTCCTCAGCGTCTTAGTGTGAATCCTCTCGGCGAGGAAAGAAATGTCGGGAATCAAACATCAGTAAAAAGGTGAGAGGGCTAGGTAATTCATTATCAGTAGCATCATATGCTTGCATGACCTTCATATATGGGTCATCATAAAAAGGTGAGAGGGCTAGTGAGGCTAAAAGATCCTTAGTTAAATCATCTGAAAAGTTAGGAGAGGTGTTTCCCGGTGAGGCTGGGAAATAGTCCGGTGAAGCCGGGATGTAGTCAGGAGAGTGTGTAGAGGAAAAAGTATCCTCAACATCGGAATCAGATAGGATAATAATAGGATGGGGGGGGGGGGGGGAAGACATGACTATATAACAACCTAGTGGAAATAACATAAGTTATTTATATATAATATAATAGTAGTGTATTATCTGCCATGGAAATTTCTTACACATACTATTCTGGAAACTGCAGTGGCACGGAGGACTTTCTTGGATGGAAAAAAAGTAGTTATAGTTTAGGTTTTACCCTTGTTCTCTATAACCATGAGCTCTGATACCAATCTGTAACACCCCCATTTTGACAAATATAGCAGCGGAAGCTAATCTGGGGTATTACTTCATGGATCAACAGACATAATCATAGAAAATGACTCATAAAGAGACGTTTTAGAAAATTTAGTTATCATTCAATATAATCAGAGTTTTACAAAAACAGAGGTCCCAAAATCTACATGAAAACATAAAGTTTGAATGATAACAAGTTTGGACGTCCTCAAGTCCAATGCCACTCCGTGCCATAGGTTGCTCAATTACCTGAGATAAACATGCTAAAAGGGTCAACACAAAGGTTGAGTGAAATTTATAGGTTTATGATAAATAGTTGAATACAAGTCATCATAGACAGTGGGTTACGTTGTTATACACCCATAAATAGTAATAATCGAATACAAGTTATCATAAGTGGTAATAATTGCAACACATACAATTATTATGAAAAACAGTATTATTGCCCTAAGCTCATGATATCAATACGTTAACATGGAAATCACCGTAGTGACATTGGTTGAGGAACAAATGTCCCCCGTCGGAAAGAGTAAACTTTCTAAGGTTACCCATTAATCAAATATAGTGCTTTGCTACCCCATGAACGTGTATACCAATGAGTAGTCGTCACCATCGAATTAGATCTATCCATAATTTTTCGTTAACCTCTGCAAGTAATAATGTTCATTGATACTAGAAATAGGTGGGCACTGGAAGGTACTTAGGCAATAATATATCTGGATAGCATACAGTTGGAAAAACACTTGCATTCATGGTTTAAGCATGTATCCCCCTCGCGGGTTTATAAAACATTCAAAAGATTGAAATGCGAGGCTATGAACTCACCTTAACAGGGAAATCTGATTGATGGCAAAAGTATATGAAATGAAAGTAACGGCCTCGTCACGTAACCTGAGGGTAATATGTCAAGTCTTAGTGTGATTGTTTATGTTTTCAAAACTTTATAAAGTTTAACATACATCTTACTTTGATTTATTAATTTATTGAAATATTGTATCACTGTTCGGGCTATCATAATTCAGAGGTCATGCAGTAAACGTTTGAGGAGCCAGGACACTTTAAATCGTAAATCCAGCAAACTCGTCAAAACGTATACCCAAATGAAACCCTTCATATGAAATTCCCTAGTAACGTGATACGATAAGATTTTAAGTTTCTTCAAAAGCTAGTCGATGATGAATTACATTAAATATGTAACGTAATTGTTTTATAATGCGTCGATCGATGATTAATAACGACAAATGTGCCGGGTTTTAATAAAATTGAGTTTTATAATATTTATATATTTTTTTATAGTTTTTATAAAAATATTATATTTTATATTTTTAAGAATGCAAAAATGGCAATATTATCTCTAGATATTATAACTTTTACAAAGTTAGTCCTCTTATTATATATAAGTATTTATAAACTTAAAACCTTTAACTTTAAAAACTTTACAAAAAAGCCTCTCATAGTTATACAACTTTAGAATAACGACATTTCCAGCCCTTTAGTTATAAGTTTTAATGACTTTCAATATATCCCCCCAGTGCATGAAAACATTTACGAATTTAGTCCAAAAACCATAAAATAGATATTTTTTGATATAAAATCAATTTTGCAGGTTATAGCTTATTAATATAAGCTAAAATAAGTAGCTTTTACGAGCTAATTGCTTATGAAAAGAGCTTGTGAGCTTAAAAATTCAAAACGGGTTCGTTTAGTTTAGGAAAACCAAAACGCATGGGTTTGTGATTCAAGAGCTTAAACAAGAGACTTATATAGGATCTAATAAGCCTTATGAAAGTTCTAAAATAAGGAAAGAGCTTATTGAACTAGTAGAATAACTTACAACTTGAAAATAGGTCAAAATAAGGGTTTTTGGTTCGTACGACTTTGTGACAAGTTCTAGGGCTTCTTCTTCTTTTTCCTTGGCTCCTAACTGATCTAGGGACTTCACTTCACTTCTAGGACATGGCTTGGATTATGATTTTAAGGTAGTTTGAAGTTTAAGAGTGAATTGAAAGTGTATGTGTGTGTTCGTGTATATATAGTGAAAAAGGAGGAGTAATGGCCAAGTTACTTGGTGTGGTAGACAAGTAAACTTGGAGTGGGGTTTAAGGATGTAGAATGGTGACCAAGGAATAATAGGATGACGTGTAGGGGTGTGAGAGGGTTCAATTTTCATGGGTGACGAGGGGTGTTTGTTTGCTTGGAGAGCAAGGGGTGATGAGATTAGTATGGGGGGTGGGGGGGGGGGGGGGGGGGGGGGGGTGGGTGGTTGCTTGGTGATGATAATAAGCTAGGGTGGTTGTTTGGTGGTGACAAGTAGCTAGGCAAGATGGTGAACAAGGTGGAAGGGTGCTAGCTTGGTTTGGAATAGGTTTAAACTAGTTAAAGGGTTTTCGGGTTATTAGGGTTTTCGAGTTAGGGTTTTGGTTTAAATTCGAGTTAGGGTTAGGGTTTAGGATAGTTTAAGCAATTTATAATGTATTGATCATTAAGTGTTTGTAACTTGTGTTGAAAAGGTTGTACAAAATCTTGAAGCAAAATAGAGGGAAAATGGTAAAGTTTGAATTTGTGCTTCATAGATTTGTACATTGTGCTTAAACGTGTTGTACCATGGTTTTGGAGGGAAGTATATTTCAAATATTATGCTATGATACTTGTACACATGCCTTGAATATTTGTACACTTGGTTTAAATGAAAACATTACATGAAATTAGGGTTTTTGGAATAAATGTTAACGTATAATGCTTGTTTTGAAATAACATTGTAAATGGTACGTTAAACGGATAACGTATTTGGTAAAAATGATATTAGGACATAGACTTGATATATTAGGATGTTTACATGATATAAACATAGATATAGTTGGCATTGGTTGTTGCGTGAGCTCATTTAGTTTAGAAATGTAAACTATGTTACATAATGCAATAAAGCAAAAAATTTCCCGTAAAAAAGTAGTATTTAATATAATATAAGTGGAAATTACAGTGATGAAAATTGTGGGTTGTTACAAATATCAACAATGATGCAGACAAAATCTGGTTTTCTAAGACCTAACGTGCACATCCATCACAAGAAGCAACACCACTAAGATCTACATTCTAGGTTTCATACAATCATAAATAAACACAATAGGAGGTTTAGCCAAGCATGTTTTAAAGATAAAGCAAAACAATAAATCAACACAACACATAGACATTTTGCATGATTAAGTAAACCTTACTTGATTAAAACATGAGATTTGAAGAAGTACAATATGGTTTTTAGGCCCTAAATTGTCTCATACAGCTGAGCTGCTAAATGAACTAGGGTTTCAAACCCTCCTTTTATTACTAAAGTTACACACTGAAAACCCTAAAATCGGTTTGTTTATATAGGAAAAACGACGTGACGGCGTCACGTTTTAGTCGTGACGCCGTCGTAAGATGAATCTTCTAGATCTACGTTTGAGTCAGTGCGGGCTGACGCCGTCATGAAATATGTGACGCCGTCACTTGATGAGTTGTGACGGCATCGTGTATAGCTTATATACCGTCTTCAGGCCCGTGAGCACAAAATCTTCAGAGTCTTGGTGTTGGTCTTTGTAATCTCGTCGTTTCTATTTTCTTCTCCAAATGAGCCAAGGTCACGTGATAATTTATCCAAAGTCCTTCCAAATGAGAAATTACCTGAAAAGGAACGATTAAGTACGCATATTTGGGCATAATCACATATTTTGAGGTTAAACGACCCCGAAAAAGTGTATAAAATGACACCTCATCAAATACCCTTACACTTGGGATTTGCTTATCCTCAAGCAAATGGGCTTTTCTATCTAGACAATAACAATATGAGGGGTCATTTTACCTACTCTTTAAAAATATTCTACAACACAACCTTTTAGACCTCGTAATTAAAAGCACAGAAAGTATATACTAGCACCTCACATAAGTGTTTGGGATTCTCTCTTTCTCTCGGGTGTATAATGAATTATAACATATGGGGGAAACGGAAAATCACACTCATTACCTGTCATAGCATATAAATTACCATAGGCTTGGTAAAGGATCAAACCTTCACCGCTAGGCGCAAGTATTAATCATTACTATCTAAGAGGTCTTTTAAAGGGTTGTGGGGTGTAGGTGTAAGATAACATATAATAGAAACGGAAACGGATGGGATACATTTGGGTGGTGTCTTTGGGTGAATTTGGAGTGAAAGGGTTAGCTAATTATTTTTACGAATACACGCTGGTTTGGTTGCTAAGCTAAGACTCGGACGAAGATATACAAACTCTACACAACTCTACATCAATCTCTTTTTTTTTCTTTTCTCATTTTTTTAGTAACATAATACAACATGGGGGTTTATAACACGTACCCCTACACTTGAGCTTTTACATGCTCGATATTTACAATCTAACTAATGACCCGAATTAAGGTGGATCAAAATAACCTGAAGATCATTTAATAAACATATGGGGGTATTGACTTAACTTTTCTTCCCTATTCTTCCGTGAAATAAATACTACCATGAATCCTAATCGTCCCAAAACTGTATTTACAAGGATAAGGACTTAGCAACCGTGTACTCAATAATCAACTTGGGTTATAACACAATAATGTACTAAAAATGAGTACATAAAAGGTAGGCTAAGGCTTTTTGGGTGTAACGATTGGTTTAAGGGTGACAATGCTCTTCATTTATAATTCAGCTTAACCAGAAAATTACGAGAACCGTGAAAAAGGATAGGCTCAGAGGGTTGTACTAGGGGTATCCTGCACTAAAGGTGAGTGCATGCAAGAGGTGTGGGAACAGTTAATATGATCGGTGTGACCATCATAACAATTACAGGTTTAAAACATGGGTTAATCCTAATGCCTCTTATCAAGCAAATCCTAATACTTACTATGTGGTCTCGGGATGCATCACAAAAACAAGTTATAGAATTTAATATGCTACCGGTACACTCTCATAATCCTAAAATAACCGATACCAATGTTCCAGAAAAGGTGACAAAACCACGCATACACATCCGTAACGACGGAATAGACACACATGATTGCTCACTCCTTAACTCGAACAAGCTAAAGTATAATAATCTAAGGCGAACCTCACATTGTGGGGGTGGAAATTTGAGGGTTTTTGTCTAGTCATATAAATTTCCTATCCATGGACCGCAGTAATAACTCGGTTTTCGTTGGTATGTGTCGAGTAAAAAAAAGAATTGGTAAAAATCACGCCTTTTAATGCTATGTTTCGATATATTACCCATCTTTTTAAGGACAAAGCAAATGACAAATGAAATATTAGTTTCTAAGGTTTATTTTCCCCCTACACTTAGTTTGAACTTTTTCCCTAATGTTCTCTAGAAGTACTCGTTAAACACAGATAAAGGAAAAGAAAATAAGGAAAAGAAACTAGTATTCCCTTGGTTTACTTAATAATGGAGAAGAAACATGCGATAACTGGTTAAATCGTCCTCCGAGAATCATCCAATGAAACTTTCTAAGAACTTTCAAGCTTCTCCTCATCAAATATAACCTGTAATCAAAGACTAAGACAACTATACCAAGCATAAAATGTACGTTTCACCAATATACAATGTGAATTTAGGGTTCGACTCGATAGATAGGATGAAAGAATTATTAAACTCATCAGGTTTTTGCAGGCAGAAGAACACATATATTAAATGTTGTGCAAGTTTTATTTTCAAGAATAATTAAAAATTTTAAGTTTTCTGGACCTGGGCGTTTGACGCCATCAGGTTTGTGGTGACCCCGTCACATGTGTCGTGGTGACGGCATCGCGTGTTAATCGTGACGCCGTCTCCACAGTCTGTGAAAACGAAATTTTTGTTTTTGATGAAACATTTCCTGCACTTGATTCCATAAGTTAATTCTGGTATAAATAGTTGCACAAAACCTGAGATTTAACAATTCAATCAAATGACTCGAATTAATCTAAACAATTTATTTAACATGTTTGAATTTTGGTTCAAAAGCAGGATAACATCATACTACCATACGGACGCATTTCACTTCATATACTTTTGCCATCAATCAGATTTCCCTGTTAAGGTGAGTTCATAGCCTCGCATTTCAATCCTTTGAATGTTTTATAAACCCACAAGGGGATACATGGCACAAATTGTTTTTTAAATAAACACAATACTTAGTTACTAAAAATGGAAAGTTACTAAAAATGGAAAGTTACTAAAAATAGAAAGTATAACTTAAATGAATGGTTTGTAATTCGAATTCATCATTTCTTTAGGTTCGGTCAAGAGGGAGTGATTTTGATTTCCTGTGGTGTTTTCTTTGATTATTGCTTTGCTTCGGAATAAGGTACAGATATTCTGACCTTATCGTTAAGGTTTCTCATGACATATTCCTCTCTATCTTTGATTACTTATGTGATTTGCTACATTTGCTCTGAGCCTTTTATCTTGGTTCTCTTATATGATCTGTTATTATGTTCTATTTGAACCCTGCTATGCTACCTTTGATATTTGAACCTTTGACATTGAACCTTTGCTATGATCCCTTTGAAATGAACTTTGATATGACTTTGCTTTGAACCCTTCAGTTTGAGAACCAAGCCACTATTTGTTTCCTAGCCATGAAGGTAACATGGCCGTGTCATTGATGCACCTTTGGCATGACTCATGTGTGAGTGAGTGATTTCTCACGCCGTCCCCCATTTGATATTATATGCGCATTATGAAGATTATTATTTGTTTAAGGGGCGTATGGATGCATCCTAGATTTGTTTTGTATTCGATGGATTATGACATTATGATATATGTATATTTGGTGACTGATGTTTGGGTGCATTCCACGTCTTTCACAATTTTGGAGCTCATGACTCCATGGTTACTATGATATGATTTGTTTGGGCTTGGTAATTGGACTTGATTTGATCTTTCTGATTCATCTTACCTTACACTATGAATTGACTTCTGATTTGTCTTACCTTACATTTGTATTCCTTTGATCATGTCTTGTGATATCCTTTGCACCTTATATCGTATCCTTTGATTTTCCGTTATCTTTTGCGTTCGATTATATATATCTGTTCACTGGGCTTTGTAAGCTCAGCCGCACTTTCTTTTCCTGCGGCAGGTATCTAAGCTAGGAGCTGGGGTTGCTTTCGGGATATGAGTGCTGAGTGTGGACTTACCCTAGAGATCTTAGTTTTGATATATGATTTGTTACTTTTCGAGACCTTTGTTATTTTGGTTATTTCGTTTGGATATGCCTGTCTTTTAAGAACTTATGTACCTTAAGTCATGTTGACTTATTTTTCTTTGGTGATTTATTTAAGACTTCCGCTGTTTATGCTTGTGTTATGATTATGTATGCCTTTGATGTTACACCATATTTGTAATACTTCTACCCTTTTGGGTCGGGGCGTTACAATATTGCTTGTGTGTTGCTCTAGCAGAATACTAAGTAGACGGCGGGTTCGTGTAATTCGTTCATGACTTAGGAAATAATTACATAGATCATCACAAGTGTGACAAGGAAACGACACTAGGAGAAGCAATCTAGGGAGTAATACATGATTAAATAAACACAATCTTTTATCTTATTGTTATCACCAGTAGCGTAGTCGTTATTTAGTTTAAATAGCTAAAACCAAACCACCTCTCCAATTATATGATTTACTTGCTTTCCATAAAATATAAAAACACAAAAAGAATCTTCCCTCAACCCTTAGAATTCTGTTAGACCGTGATCAAGCCTTCCTAACCTATTCCTCGAGTGAACGATAACAACCCCTCGAGTCTTGCCTATACTACTACTACAACGATTAGGTGCTCTGCCAAGGGAGTTGTAAAACTTGGTGTAGAAGTCCTACGACAACCACACATCAAGTTTTTGGAGCCGCCGCCTGGGGAATAGTTAGGTTTTGATCATAGTTTAGCTTAGTTCTACTTGCTTAAATCCTTTCAAGTGAGACTTTAATTCCACACATTACCTTTCTCATAGTCTATCTTTTCATCGTGTTATTTGTTTCGTAACCCATTCTCGTCAACCACTGTTGGGAATTATATTTGAGTTGATAAGACAAAACAAAAATGAAACAAGAATGAAACATAAGGACTAAATCTTGCATTATGGAATTCTACAAGATGGTAGAGGATATTCTATAAAATATAAAAGAATCCAAAAGATATGATTCTTGAAGATAAAAGATGAAGTTTATTAAAGATTAATAGATTTAGTTTCCTTATACAATTATGTTTTTCCTCTTGTAAATCTCGATCGAACTTAATATATAAAGAGATCCCTAGATTATAGTTTTAGTGTGCAAAAAGTGTATGTGTATGCACCAAAGGTGTAAAACGTATGTGTGTGGGTTTACACGTCCCACGAGAAGATGTAGATGCTAGCATGTGTGGTGTAGCCCCAAGATCATTAGTTTGATCATGTTGATGTAACCGTCTTATCATTGATCAGGTAAGATTGGGGCTTGTACTAGTCATTGTATAAAGATGATGATGAAACCTTGTTAGGCAATAATAAAGAATGTTCTTAATGTTTATTCCGCTGTGCATTCTATTGTTCTTTGTTATTGTTCATCCTAGATTAAAGTTCTAAAAAACTGAGCTCAAACGATCGTATGGTCTCCATAATTGGTATCAGAGCCACGGGGCTCTCGATCTAGGATCTACAAGGTTTTACAAATCGAACAAGGTATGATGCTTTTGATTTTCAATGATTTCTTCTTTATCAAGTTTGATTTGTATTTGGGAATTTTATCACGATGTTCTATTGATGCTGTTACTGATTCTAATTAATAAACCCAATTAAGGTTCTTGAGCTTATATGATTTCTGGTAATAATTCAAAATCAGTGACATTAGGGTTTTCACAAAAACCCTAATTTAGTAAAACCCTAATTCGTTACAAGTCTAATTCGGTGAATGCTTTATAATTCTTTTGATCGTGTGGTTTCAATGGTGGGGGCTGGTGTTGCATTGTTGTACACTTTCTTTAAGGATTTCTTGGATCATATATTAGAGGTGAATCTGATTTGTTTCAAGATCAAGAAACTCTAGCCCGTCTAAAACGTTTTTCTTTTGAATCCACATACCGACATCGAATTGGGTAAACCAGGTGCACTGACACAACAACAGCAACAACGAATGCCATAATTAAGATTGAGTTGTTGTTAGGGTTTGTTCGTTTGAAACCCTAACTGTTGGTGATATATGTTCTGTGTCTATTCAGTTATGGTTTCTTGTTTATGAGATTAATAGAGAGCAGCCATCAAGAAAATATGTTCGCTACACGATTAATACAGAAGTTGTAATTGATACAGCTGCTATTTATGAGTTGTTAATATTGCTTGATCTTTGGTGAAAATTTAAGGGTTTGCTGTTCATAATGAAGAGATCAGTTATAAATGAAGAAGATATGCTTCAAGATGAGAAACATATCTTGATATTCAAATATTCTGATTCTTTATTAACGAAACGCGTTAAGCTGCTATTGGATTTTATGGGCTTCAAAGTTTAATATTGCTATTAAGCTTCAACAAAGTTTAAAGATGCTTTTATACTTTATGCCAATATAATATTAAAGCTGCTTGGGTTCATGAGAGTGAACATGCTATCAAAGTGTATTAATATTGTTGTTGTTGCAAACACTATGAGGTTTACAAATGTTCATGTTTGTGTATTACCTGGTGATGGGTGGATATGATGTAGCAGATGTAGGATGTGCATAAATGATTATTTGTACTGTTCCATTACATGTTACTACTGTTCGAGCAACAAGGAGTGGGGTATTGCATTATATACTTTCTACTATTAATACTGTTTATTATATGCTTTATGTTGCTCGCTGCCCATACAAGCTTTGGTTAGTACTGCTTGCTTTTTTGTTAATACTGCCAGCTTATGATAGTACTGTTGTCAAATTAGTAATGTGGCTTATTATTTTCTAGTACTGCCAGAACTTTTCTGTGAAATACAGGTTTTGTACTGCCAGTGTTATCGTAATAAGAGTTATACTACTGGTTACATTTGAGTATCAGGACAACACATCGTTTTGGATCTCTGGACTTGAAATGATGGCTTCGTTTAAGGGGAAGTAGACTAGTTGATTTTGGTTTAAAAGTTTAAAGGCTCGTATTTGGTGGTTTAATTGGGTACGAAGAAGATTGGTTTTTCTTTATTTAACGGTGAGTGGATTTCCAGCTTTGTGTTCATAACATATTCTTAAATTGATGACTACATTGGAGATAACTTGTTGTGGGTTTTCAATATTATGACTAAGACTTGGCCAATCTAGCAAAGGTGTTGTGATCAACTCTATGGTACTCATACACATATTTGCTATACACTTTGGTATGTGTCTCATAAAAGATCGAGGAAGTATTGTCAAGAGAGATTGCGGTCTCCTTATACATTAGTTTTGGGTATACGTTCGAAGTCACGTGGATAGTAAAGATATAAGAGGGTGGGGGGGGGGGGGGGTTACCAAGTTTGGGTTGTTTACTTCAGTATCCAAGTTCGTTATACATAGTTTTCTTCATCAGTACATATACTAGAGCCTAAAGAATTGAAGATTCAAGAAATGGTTAACATATGGGTTTTAGGAGAAGCTTAATGTTTAACCATTTAAAGGTTTTTACTACTGCTAGTCATTATTACTACTGCTAGTTTAAGTTTCTACTGCTCAAGTTCATTTATCTTAAGGCGCGTCATGGAGGGTAATTTGAGTTGTTGGAAGGCTGGATTAGAAGTGTGATAGTGGTTTGTGGTTGTCGAAATCAAAGTTGCATACTTTAGTCCCCTATTTGATTATGACAAAAAGGGGAAGAAGATTTACAAAGAAGATGTGCAACTTACAGATCCTTGGTGGAATTGCATGGATTAAGGGGAAGTATGTTTCATTCATATATTAACTTCAGGGGAAGTTTGTGCTTATTTGGTTTTGTCATTATCAACTAGGGGAAGATTGTTGGGAATTATATTTGAGTTGATAAGACAAAACAAGAATGAAACATAAGGACTAAATCTAGCATTATGGAATTCTACAAGCTGGTGGAGGATATTCTACAAAAGATAAAAGATTCCAAAAGATATGATTCTTGAAGATAAAGATGAAGTTTATTAAAGAATTAAAAGATTTAGTTTCCTTATACAATTATGTTTTCCCTTGTAAATCTAGATGGACTCTACTATATAAAGAGATCCCTAGATATAGTTTTAGGTGTGCCAAAAAGTGTGTGTGTGTGCACCAAAGGTGTAAAACGTATGTGTGTGGGTTTACACGTCCCACATGAAGATGTAGATGCTAGCATGTGTGGTGTAGCCCCAAGATCATTAGTTTGATCCTGTTGATGTAACCGTCTTATCATTGATCAGGTAAGATTGGGGCTTGTAGTAGTCATTGTATAAAGATGATGATGAAACCTTGTTAGGCAATAATAAAGAATGTTCTTAATGTTTATTCCGCTGTGCATTCTATTGTTCTTTGTTATTGTTCATCCTAGATTAAAGTTCTAAAAAACTGAGCTCAAACGATCGTATGGTCTCCATAATTGGTATTAGAGCCTCGTGGCTCTCGAACTAGGATCTACAAGGTTTTACAAATCGAACAAGGTATGATGCTTTTAATTTTCAATGATTTCTTCTTTATTAAAGTTTGATTTGTATTTGGGAGTTTTGTCACGATTCAGATGTTCTATTGATGCTGTTACCTATTCTAATTAATAAACCTAATTAAGGCTCTTGAGCTTATATGATTTCCAGTAACAATTCAAAATCGGTGACATTAGGGCTTTCACAAAAACCCTAATTTAGTAAAACCCTAATTCGGTACAAGTCTAATTCGATGAATGCTTTATAATTCTTTTGATCGTGTGGTTTTAATGGTGGAGGCTGGCGTTGCATTGTTATACTCTTTTTTATGGATTTCTTAGATCATATATTGGATGTAAATCTGATTTGTTTCAAGATCAAGAAACCCTAGCCCGTCTAGAAAGTTTTGAATCCACATGCCGACATCGAGTTGGGTAAACCAGGTGTACTGACACAACATCAGCAGCAATGTATGCCATAATTAAGATTGAGTTGTTGTTAGGGTTTGTTCGTTTGAAACCCTAAACTGTTAGTGATATATGTTCTGTGTCTATTCAGTTATGGTTGCTTGTTCATGGGATTAATAGAGAGCAACCATCAAGAACATATGTTCGCTACACAATTGATACAGAAGTTGTAATTGATACAGTTGCTGTTTATGAGTTGTAAAAACTGCTTGATCTTTGGTGAAAATTTAAGGGTTTGCTATTCATAATGAAGAGATCAGTTATAAATAAAGTTGATATGCGTCAAGATGAGAAACATATCTTGATATTCAAATATTCTGATTCTTTATTAATGAAACGTGTTAAGATGCTATTGGGTTTTATGGGCTTCAAAGTTTAATATTGCTATTAAGCTTCAACAAAGTTTAAAGATGCTTTTATACTTTATGCCAATATAATATTAAAGCTGCTTGGGTTCATGAGAGTGAACATGCTATCAAAGTGTATTAATATTGTTGCTGTTGCAAACACTATGAGGTTTACAAATGTTCATGTTTGTGTATTACCTGGTGATGGACGTGGATATGATGTAGCAGATGTAGGATGTGCATAAATGATTATTTGTACTGTTCCATTACATGTTACTACTGTTCGAGCAACAAGGAGTGGGGTATTGCATTATATACTTTCTACTATTAATACTGTTTATTATATGCTTTATGTTGCTCGCTGCCCATACAAGCTTTGGTTAGTACTGCTTGCTTTTTTGTTAATACTGCCAGCTTATGATAGTACTGTTGTCCAAAATTAGTACTGTTGGCTTATTATTTTAGTACTGCCAGACTTTTCTGAGAAATAAGGTTTGTACTGCCAGTGTTATCCGATAAGCAGTTAATACTACTGGTTACATTTGATATCAGACAACACATAGTTTTGGATCTCGGATTGAACATGATGCTTCGTTTAAGGGGAAGCTAATAGATTGATTTTGGTTTAAAAGTTTAAAAGGCTCGTATTTATTGGATTAATTGGTTACGAAGAAGATTGTTTATTATTTATTTAACGGTGAAGTGGAATTTCACAGCTTTGTGTTCTTATCATATCTTAAATGGATGACTACATTTGGAGATAACTTGTTTGTGTTTTCAATATTATGACTAAGACTTGGCAAATCTAGCAAAGGTGTGTGATCTAACTTATGGTACTCAATACACATATTTGCTATCACTTTGGTATGTGTCTCATAAAAGATGAGGATTATTGTCAAGAGATTGCGGTCTCCTTATACATTAGTTTTGGGTATACGTTCGAAGTCACGTGGATAGTACAAGATATAAGATACAAGTTTGGGTTGTTCTACTTCAGTATCAAGTTCGTTATACATAGTTTTCTTCATCAGTAATCATTACATAGAGCCTAAAGAATTGAAGATTCAAGAAATGGTTAACATATGGGTTTTAGGAGAAGCTTAATGTTTAACCATTTACATGTGCTACATAAGGTGAAGGTTTTTACTACTGCTAGTCATTATTACTACTGCTAGTATAAGTTTCAACTGCTTAAGTTCATTTTTCTTATGGTACGTAATGGAGGGAAATTTGGGTCATTGGAATACTTGGATTAGAAGTGTAATATTGGTTCGTAGTTGTGAAGATCAAAGTTGTATACTTTAGTCCCCTAATTGATGTTGACAAAAGGGGAAGAAAATTTGATGATTTACAACTTGTAAATCCTTGGTAGCTTAAGGGGAAGTTTCATTCATATATTAACTTTAAGGGAAGTTCATGCTTATTTAGTTTTGTCATTATCAACTAGGGGAAGATTGTTGGGAATTATATTTGAGTTGATAAGACAAAACAAGAATGAAACATAAGGACTAAATCTAGCATTATGGAATTCTACAAGCTGGTGGAGGATATTCTATAAAAGATAAAAGATTCCAAAAGATATGATTCTTGAAGATAAAGATGAAGTTTATTAAAGAATTAAAAGATTTAGTTTCCTTATACAATTATGTTTTCCCTTGTAAATCTAGATGGACTCTACTATATAAAGAGATCCCTAGATATAGTTTTAGGTGTGCCAAAAAGTGTGTGTGTGCACCAAAGGTGTCAAACGTGTGTGTGTGGGTTTACACGTCCTATAGGAAGATGTAGATGCTAGCATGTGTGGTGTAGCCCCAAGATCATTAGTTTGATCCTGTTGATGTAACCGTCTTATCATTGATTAGGTAAGATTAGGGCTTGTACTAGTCATTGTATAAAGATAATGATGAAACCTTGTTAGGCAATAATAAATAATGTTCTTAATGTTTATTCCGCTGTGCATTCTATTGTTCTTTGTTATTGTTCATCCTAGATTAAAGTTCTAAAAAAACTGAGCTCAAATGATCGTATGGTCTCCACAACCACCATGGGAGACGAGAATCATATCCGTAATCTAGGAGACTACTTCAAACCTAGCCACGAGGGCTATAGGAATAGGAACGAGCTCCCCGCAGGGAACAACGTGGTACCTCTTCAATCCGACACCATCCGATTGGTGCAAAATGAATGTTCATTCCACAAACTTCAGTCCGAGGATCCAAACCAACACCTCAAGGATTTCCTTAAACTTGTGGACTCACTTGACCTTGACGGTGAAAATAGGGAAAGAACGCACCTGCATTTATTTTAATTTTCCCTTCGTGATCAAGCTAGAAATTGGCTTGAACGCCTTCCAGCAGGATCCATCTCCATATGGGAGGATTTTACTACCAGATTCCTTGCTCAATTCTTTCCACCGGGAAGGACCGCAAAACTCCGCAATGATATCTTGATGTTCCAACAACATCATGGAGAATCTCTATCCGAAGCATGGACTCATTTTAAGGACTTAATCTAAAAAGTCCCTCATCATGGCATCGATCGTTGGCTTCAAATCTAATTTTTTTATGATCATGTCTCTTTTCATCTTAAGTGCAAGATGGACCGCGCCACCGGCGGCAAACTCCGCAATAAGAATACAGACGAATCCTGGGAAATCTTTAAGAACCTCGCCCTTTATGACCACGAAGGGTGGGATGACATAAAGGAATTCGTCAAACCAGTCAAGGCTATCACTGCACCTCAAGGCATCACGAAAACACCCGACTGAAGACTTCTCGAGCTTGAAGATCAAATTAACTTCTTATTAAAAAGGTCGCGACCGGCAACCCCATCATGCTTGACACACAACCCTCAAGCTTATGTCAATGCAGCCTATCCGAGATCTTACCCAAAAAATCAAAACGAATCACCAACACTGAACTCCTTCGCTTTTTGTGAACATACAGGTCCAACTCCTCAACCACAAGCATTAGGAACTAATTTTGAAGCTCGAGTAAGGGATTACATGGCTGCGCACACCGAAAGAATGGAAAGATTTAAGAACACCATCTTCAAGAAACGCAAGGAAATCAATGCTAGGATGACTGAAATGTTCGAGCTTCTCAAGAAACTTACGACCAGTAGAAACCCTAAGAAAGTATTGATAAGGGAAGAAGCCAAATTCCCCGTCACCAAGAACGTAAACTCTATCTCTCTTGAAAGATATGAAGAAGAAGAGAATAACAAAACGGACGAGACACCCGACAACACTAAGATGCCTACCGAAATGGAAATGCCAATAAAGGAGGCCGAGATAAAGAATGCAGCTGAAAACAGGGCCGAAAACAAATCAATCAAAACACCCGAGAACAAAGAAACAGTGGAAGCACCCGGTTCTCAGCCTATGGCATATTATCTGAAACTTAAGATCAATAAGAATCTGATCAAGGGACTAGTCAACAATAACAGATTCAATAACTCTCGATCGAGAACTCGAGTTTGAAAGAAAAAAGGGAAGGAATACAAAGTATTACTTAGGGGGCCTGTTTATGATGCGGTTCTCTAGAAAAAGATAACAAAGAAGGAAGACATCGAGGGGGAATTTCGAAACACCTTACAGCATAAGGGACCTTAAGTACGTGAACGCTATCGTCGATCAAGGGTCCGATGTGAACGTCATGCTGATGCGCGGTCATCGTAGGACTTCTACACGAGAAGTTTTATAACTCCCTAGGCAGTGCACCTAATCGTTGTAGTGTAGTATAGGCAATACTCGGGGTTGTTTATCGTTCACTCGAGGAATAGGTTGGGAAGGCTTGATCACGGTCTAACAGAATTCTAAGGGTTGAGAGAAGATTATTTTTGTATTTTTATATTTTATGAAAGCAGGTAAAATCATATATTGGAGAGGTGGTTTGGTTTTAGCTATTAAACTAAATATAATTCTAAACTACTGGTGATAACAATAAGATAAAAGACTGTGTTTATTTAATCATGTATTACTCCCTAGATTGTTTCTCCTAGTGTTGTTGCCTTGTCACACTTGTGATGATCTGTGTAACTATTTCCTAAGGCATAAACGAATTACACGAACCCACCGTCTACTTAGTATGCCGCTAGAGAAAACACAAGTAAGGTAGTATGAAGACTATTACCTGGCCCCTAGGAGTACACTAAGTGCATATGAAATATATTAAAAGTGGATCAACCATATTCGGGGGCAAGGTAGTATAAAGACTGTTACCTGATGGTAACCTTTCTACACAATCACATTTCCCTATACATATCAATAGCGATACAGACAAAACTGGTTTTCTAAGACCTAATGTGCACATCAATCACAAGAAGCAACACCACTAAGATCTACATTATAGGTTTCATACAATCATAAATAAACACAATAGTAGGTTTAGCCAAGCATATTGAAGATAAAGCAAAAACAATAAATCAAACAACACATAGACATATTGAATGATTAAGTAAACCTTACTTGATTAAAACATGAACTGGAAGAAGTACAATAGGGTTTTTAGGCCCTAAAATCATCTCCTACAACTGCTAAATGAACTAAAGTTTATACCCTCTTTTTATTATAAAGTTACACACTCAAAACCCTAAATTTGGGTTTATATATATATAAGAAAAATGATGCGATGGCGTCGCGTTTTAGTCGTGACGCCGTCATAAATAGAATCTTCTAGATTTGCATTTGAGTCGGTGCGGGTTGACGCCGTCATGAAATGTTGTGACGCTGTCACTTAATGGGTTGTGACGGCGTCGTGTATAGCTTGTGACACCATCTCTAGGATCTGTGAGCACAAATCTTCAAGAGTCTTGGTGTTGATTTGTTATCTCGTTCGTTTCTTCTCCAAATGAGTCCAAGTCACGTGTAATTCATCCAAATGTCTTCCAAATGAGAAATACCTAAAAGGAACAATTAAGTACCTATTTTGGGCATAAACATATGGTTTTGGGGGTTAAACGACCCTAAAAAAGTGTAATAAATAACACCTCATCAAATACCCTTACACATGGGATTTTCTTGTCCTCAAGCAAATAAGCTTTTCTATTTAGATAATAACAATACGAGGGGTCATTTTACCTACTCTTTAAAAATATTCTATAACACAACCTTCTAGACCTCGTAATTAAAATCATAGAAAATATACACTAGCACCTCACATAAGTGTTTGGGATTCTCTCTTTCTCTCGGGTGTATAATAAATTATAACATATGGGGGAAATGTAAAATCACACTCATTACTTGTCATAGCATATAAATTGCCATAGGCTTGGTAAAGAATCAAACCTCCACCGCTAGGTGCAAGCATTAATCATTACTATCTAAGAGGTCTTTTAAAGGGTTGTAGGGTGTAGGTGTAAGATAACATATAAAGGAAATGGAAATAGATGGGATGCATTTAGGTGGCCTTGGGTGAATTTGGAATGGAAAGGTTAGCTAATTATTTATACGAATACACTTTGGTTTAGTTGCTAAGCCAAGACTCGGACGAAGATATACAAACTCTTTCTAACATAATGGATCACATAGGATTTATAATACGCACCCTTACACTTAAGCTTTTACATTCTTGTTGGAAATAAAATGCTTCAAGTTATTCCCACGGCTAGTTATGTTCATTCCCACTGCTAGAGTATTTTTCCACTGCTAGTGTTATGTATTCTCACTGCTAGTGTAAGGTTTCCACTGCTGAAGGTTTTCCACTACTATCTAAGGATAAGGATTACTCAAAATCAAATATGCATTATTGTTATATTTAGAATATATTTTGTATATATCTCTTGTATTTAGGAGATATGGTTAGGTCTTATCTTGTACAAGGCTCATTGTGCTATAAAAGGAGTTCTTAGGTTAGAGTAGAAATACACATCTCAGATATACATTCTCTCATAGCTTTAAGGTTGTGTAAACCCTAGTACTGGTTGAGTACTCGTATTGTTACATTAATAATATTAAAGCTTTTTGTGTAACTCACTGTTCTATTCATTTCACTGTTCCATTCATTTCATTGTTACTCTTCTTGATCATTAAAGTTTAGATTCCGCATAACCTTTGGTGAAACATGTTAACAAAGTTTCTCTTATTGTTAGTTTGGATTTATCCAAGGTGACAATAACCTTACAAGCTAAGGCATTAGATCTAAGTTTGGGAGCAACAAGTGGTATCAGAGCTTGTTGAGAAACTTTGATCAAATATAACATACTAACCTTATCACCAAATCACAAATAGAAATGGATCCATATAATCACTCAACTCCTACTTCTACAAAACTTCCAATTCTTGACACTGGAAAGTTTAAACAATAGAAGTTTAGAATCCAACAAGACCTACAACATGAACACTATGTTCTATGGAAAGTCATAGAGTTTGGTGACTCCTACAAAACCCCTCTAGAAGAAACAGGCAAAGGTGTAGTTGGTGATGGTTCTGCAAAGAAGAAGGAAAGGATTGTGGCTATAACTGCTGAAGACATGCAGAAATGGCAAAATGATGTCAAGGAAAGAACTACTCTATTATTGGCTCTCCCTTATGAACATCAGTTGAGATTCAGCAAATATGATACTACCAAAAAATTATGGGAAGCCATTTTGAAAACCTTTGGTGGAAATGAAGCCACCGAAAAGACAAAGAAGAATTAGTTGAAGCAACAATATGGTAACTTTAAGGCTGAAGGATCAGAGACACTTGAACAAACTTTCAATAGGTTGCAGGATATTGTAAGTCATCTTGAGTTCATGGATGTCCCAATTGAACAAGATGACTTAAACCAGAAGTTTTTGTCAAGTCTTGCACCAGAATGGCTTGTATACACCATAGTTTGGAGAAATAGGGATGATCTAGACACAATGAGTCTGGATGGTGTGTATAATCATCTCAAAGCCTATGAACCCGAGGTTCAAAAGAGTGCAGGGCCAAACTTTTAAAATATGGCTTTCATTTCTTCATCAAATAACAACAATGGAAAAAGTAAAGTTCCCACTGTTCAAGAAGTTTCCACTAATAGTGTTTAACCTGCTAGTGTTCAAGTTTCCACTTCTAGCACTGATGTTGCCGCTACCAGTCATAGCTATGATACTGTTTGTATATTCATAGCTACTCAACCAAATGGTTCTCAAATTAAATTTGAGGACATCACTTAGATTGATGATGATGATATAGAAGAGATAGACATAAAGTGGAACTTGGCTCTGCTAAGCATGAGGGCTGACAGGTTTTGGAAGAAGACTGGTAAAAAGATTACTATTCAAAGATCTAATGTAGCTGGTTTTGACAAATCAAAGGTGGAATGCTTCAATTGCCATAAGATGGGCCATTTTACTAGAGAGTGCATATCACCAAGGAGTCAAGACAGAGGGAAAAAAGAAAGCTACAAGAAGGATCCTAAGGTGGAAGAGCCTGCACCTAAGGCAATGATAGCCATTGATGGCATTGGATGGGATTGGAGTTATATGGCTGAGGAAGATGAAAACCATGCTCTTGTGGCTGATGAAGAGGAAGTTCCAACAGAATATGCTCTTATGGCCAAATCTAGCTCAAGTTCAGATAATGAGGTATATGATGATTCCTTTTGTTCTAAATCATGTAGGAAAAACACAAAAAACCTCAACAATAAGATTATCAAGTTAAATGAAGAACTTAGTGATTGTGAGACTGACTTGTATAACTACAAAATAGGTTTATCACAAGTTGAGGCTAGATTAGTTAAATCTAAAGAAAATGAAATTAAATTATGTAAAAGAATTAGAGTCCTTGAGAGAGATATAGAGATTAGAGATAATAAAATTGAAAATCTTAGGAATGAACTTGAGGAGGTAAAGAAGGAAAAAAGAAAGCATAGATTTTAAAATAGAAAATTTTAACAATGCTTCAAAAGATCTAGACAGTCTCTTAGGGAATCAAAGTCTAGATAAAGATAGGAAGGGTCTGGGATTTAATAAGTATAGTGTTGTGCCACCTCCTCCTGCATAAGTTTATTCACCTCTTAAGAAAGATCTATCTTGGATGGGTTTGCCTGAGTTTGTTGATGACACTATTACTAATTATAGTAGGCCTACACCTAGTGTAGGTGTGTCAAAAGATGTAAGTGATAATGTAGTATCATAACCTATGATTAGGTTTGTAAAAGAAACTGGTTGTCCTAGTGTCTCTAAAGTTAATAATATTGAAAATTCTAGGAAACCAACTATGAAGTATGCAAAAATGTACAAGAACACCTCACAAAGTCCCAAAGTTAAGACTAACAGTTTTGGTCCTCCAATCATTGAGGATTAGGATTTTGAAGATGAAAGTGAAGTTGAATCCACACCTAATAAAACTTTTAGACCTAGCATTGAACAAGTAAAGTTTGATAAGTCTACTAGGGAAATAGTAGGGAAGAAAAAAACACCTAAACAAAATAAAAATCAGCCTAGAGGGAACCAAAGGAATTAGAACAATCAAAAATCCCATTAGCTAGGAAAAGACTTTGTGATGCAAAATAAAGCATGCTACAATTGTGGTAGCTTTGAACATTTGAAGTTTGACTACAAACAAAATATATGGGTGGATAAGGGGAAAACCTGGATAAGGGTAGACCATGACCATGACAACATGAAATACCCATCTACACTAACATTGAATTGTGCTTGTTCAAAAATGACATCTCTTGTTGAACCAGCACATTCACATGTAAAAAGACCCTTTGTAAGAAAAACAGCAGTTAAAAATAAAGTTTGAGTTCCAACTGTTAGAACAAAATTTACCATTGTTGTCTTAAAAGTTCCCACTGCTAAGCCAACAGTTGCTGCTGATAAGGGGAAATAGGGGAAAAGCTGTTAAGGCCTCAGCTTGTTGGATTTGGAAACCTAAGCAAAATCAATCTGATCAAGGTTAAAATCTCAATGGTGTATCAGTGATCTTCAAGAAATACAAATACACTGATACACAAGGCAGGCCCAAGTCAGTGATGGCTTGGGTCCCTAAAGAGAATTATCTCTCTTTCTCTTCTTATGCAGGGCATTCCACAGGATAATATTAATGATAAAGGATATTAGGACAGTGATTGCTTTAGGCACATGACTGGCAACATATCCTATCTGTCTGAGTATGAGCCTTATAATGGAGGATATGTGTCATTTGGACATGGAGGAGGAAAGATTACTGGTAAAGGTACAATTAAGACCGATAAACTTGAGTTTGAGAATGATTATTTTGTAAAAGAACTAAAATATAATATGTTTAGTGTGTCTTAAATCTGTGATAACAAAAATAGTATTCTGTTCACTGATATTGAGTGCCTTGTGTTGGGGAAAGATTTTAAGTTAGTTGATGATACTCATGTGTTGCTTAGGACTCCTAGACAGCAGAATATGTATTCCATTGACTTGAAAAATATTGTCCCTCATAAGAACTTAACTTGTCTGATTGCCAAGGCCTCTGAAGATGAAAGTATGTTATGGCATAGAAGATTAGGCCATCTAAACTTTAAAACCATGAATAAACTGGTTTGGTATAATCTGGTTAAAGGTTTGCCTTCCAAAAGTTTTGAAAATAACCATACTTGTGTTGCTTGTCTAAAAGGAAAGCAGCATAAGGCTTCTTGTAAGACCAAGTTAGTGAATTCTGTTTCTAAGCCCCTTTACATTTTGCATATGGATTTGTTTGGACCTACTTCTATCAGTAGCCTTAATCATAAATGGTATTGCTTAGTTGTGACTGATGATTTTTCTTGGTTTACTTAGACTTTCTTTCTAAAATCTAAGGATGAAACAAGTAGCATTCTTAGGAATTTTATAACAGAGATAGAAAATCTAAAGGATCTTAAAGTAAAAATAATCAGATGTGATAATGGGGGTGAGTTTAGGAATAAAGAAATGGATGAGTTATGTTCTAGGAAAGGTATTAAGAGAGAGTTTAGTAATGCTAGAACCCCTCAGCAAAATGGTGTTGCTGAAAGAAGAAATAGAACTCTCATTGAAGCTGCAAGGACCATGTTAGCTGATGCTAAACTACCTATCACTTTTTGGGCTGAAGCAGTTAACACTGCTTGTTATGTTCAAAACAGGGTTTTAGTTAACAAGTCCTAACACAAGACCCCTTATGAATTGTTTAATGGTAGATCTCCTGCTATAGGATTCTTAAGACCATTTGTCATGATCCTTAATACCTTAGACCACTTAGGCAAGTTTGATGCTAAAGGAGATGAAGGTTACCTTGTAGGATACTCCCTGAATAGTAAAGCATTTAGGGTATTTAACAAAAGAACCAAGAAAATAGATGAGAACCTGCATGTGGACTTCCTAGAGAATCAACTTATTGAGAAAGGAACTGGTCCCAATTGGCTATTTGATATTGATTCTTTAACCAAATCAATGAACTATGTACGAGTTGTTGTTGCAGGAACATCTTCTACTCACATTTCAGGTACAAAAGAAGATGCTCTAAAGGAAAATGTGTCCTCTCTAAGATACATTGCTCTTCCAAATTGGTTCCATGAGGCTCAAATGGCAACTTCTAATGATTCTACAAGGAACAGTGATGTATTTTCAGAAAAAGATGATCCTCAAAAGGAGCAAGATAGGATTATTAACAATGATGATGTATCTAAAAGCAGTAGAAACACCAATCCCACTGCTATTACAAAAGACCCCACATCAAGTAGAGCCTGTTCTATCCTCAATAGTGGAAACTAAAGTTCCCACTATTAGTTCACCATGTTCCCACTGATTGTCTATCTATTCCTTTTGTAAGCTCAAATGGCCCAAGAATCATTTCAAAGGGGGGTTCAAGCTATCCAGAAGCACTATCTTTGGGTAATGATATGTCCTTTGAAAACAGGTTGGAAGATTTCTTTGGAGATACAACTGATTCAGTTAGTTCGGATAAAGTGGAAGCTGATTTAAGCAACATGGAGTCTGATATTTAAATCAGTCCAACTCCCACTCTCAGAATTCATAAACTTCATCCAAAGAGTCAGATAATTGGTCCTGTTGATACTCCTGTCCAAACCAGACAAAAAAACAAGAATATGGAAGAACAAAGCTTCATAGCCACAATTCAACCAGAAAGCTATCCTGAAACTCTCTACAGTATTGCCTATTTTAATGGTTTCTTATCTCAAAGAAGAACCCAATATGATATTTGATGCATCAAAAAATCCAATGGGGTAGAGCTATGTAGAAGAGCTTCTACTAATTAGATTCGGAAATGTCTGGGTTTTAGTTGATGTTGCTAAGGGGTGAGACACTTATTAGAACAAATAGGTCCCCAAATAATAAGACGAGATGCAAGGGAATAGTCATTAGAAACAAGGCCAAGATAGTAGATCAAGGATAATACTCAGAAGAGGGAATTGGACTATGAAGAAGTCTTTGCACCAGTTGCAAGAATTGAGGCTATTAGATTATTTTTAGCCTATGCTTCACTATATGATTTACAGTTTACCAGATGGGATTTAAAGGTGATTTTCTATATAGGTCTATTGATGAGGAGGTATATGTGATGCAGCCTCAGGGGTTTCCAGAGTTCTTTGTTCTAGCAAAGTTTAAAGGTAGTAAGGCTATGTATGGACTTCATCAAGCACCTAGAGCTTGGTATGGTACTTTGTCCAAGTATTTGTTGGATAATAGCTTTCAAAGAGGTACCATAGATCAGACATTGTTTATTAGAAAGCACAAAAGAGAGTTTTTGCTTATACAGGTGTATGTAGATGACATTATATTTGGATCATCAAATCTAAAGTTGTGAAGAGAATTTGAGGCCCTAATGCATGCAAATTCAAAATGAGTGCTATGGGTGAACTCAACTTTTTTCTAGGCCTGCAAGTGTTACAAAAGAAAGATGGCATTTTCCTCTCACAAGACAAGTATGTTGTTGATATTCTCAATAAGTTTGGATTCTCAGATATCAGGTCAGCAAATACTCCCATGGATAGGGAGAATCCTTGGGGAAAAGATGGAACTGGTAAAGATGTGGAACTTCATTTGTATAGATCCATGATTGGATCATTAATGTATCTCACTGCATCAAGACTAGATATCATGTTTGCTGTCTGTGCATGTGCTAGACACCAAGTGACACCAAAAGAGTGTCATCTCCATGCTGTTAAGAGAATTTTTAGGTACCTAAAAGGTCACCCCAAGTTGGGACTTTGGTATCCTAAAGAGTCTCCTTTTGACTTGGTGGCATATTCAGACAGTGATTATGGTGGTGCTACTCAAGATAGAAAATCAACCACTAGAGGTTGTCAGTTTTTGGGAAGAAGGTTGATCTCTTGGCAATGCAAAAAGCAGACTATTGTGGCCACTTCCACAACTAAAGCAGAATATGTGGCAGCTGCAAGTGGCTGTGGACAAGTGCTATGGATACAAAATCAGTTGCTGGACTATGGGTACAATTTCATGAACACTAAGATATATATTGATAATAACAATGCAATTTGTATAGTTAAAAAATCTTGTTATCACTCTAGAAAAAACATTAAGATAAGACTTCTTTTTTATAAGAGACTATTATGAAAGAAGTTAAATAATGTTAGATTATTTCATTCAGTGATATTGTAGAGGATCTTTTAGCAAAGCTTTGATGTGTGGGAGGTTTCAGTCTTAGTTGTAAGGTTATTGGGATGCTCTTATTTTTTTTTTTTCTTTCTTTTTTTTTTTTTCTTTTTTTTTTTTTTTGTTCTTTTTTTTCTTTTATTTTTTATTTTTTTTTATTTTTTTTTTAGACCCTAAAATATCTGTCTCTTGAAATTTGTAAAGATTAGTATAGGATTTGCACTGTTATTAGATCAATAAGTGTTAGTGCTGCTAGAGTAAAATGCAACTGTTAGTCATTTTTCCCACTGTTAAGTTTCCACTGTTAGTGGAAATGTTCCCACTGTTGGGGTAACTTTCCACTGTTAGTGTTTTTCTTGGTTTTGGACTAACAATTGTAGGATGAGCATGTCATAAAGAGGTCTATATGATGTTGTCAATGATGTATCAAGGCTGGATCCACACATAATATGGTTTAACTCTGTAAGTCAATATATCTTGGGTTGGGGTTAAGGAACCTCTAGGATTAGGGTATTCATAGAATACTCATGGTCGGTCTTAGACTGTCCCCACTGGTGAATGGAGGTTTTTGTGACAATAAAGGCTAGTTGAATTACTTCCTTGAGTCCTTAAACTTTCGAGGCACTATAGTATGAGTCTTTATTCATGGGTTATACACAAATTTGGTTCTCAAGAGCTACCTTCATGTCTAGCTAAGCGTTTTTAGTATGTATGATGAGTACTAAGACATTTGGGTGTGTAATTATTGGAGAAGGGACTTATACTGCCAAGACATTTGACCTTAAGTATGATGTTGGTAAGGGGAAGCCCTCAGGGAACTTTTATAATGGGTTAAACAGGGATATAGTGGTGAATATGTGTATTAATTTTCTTCATGGGTCAGATAGCGAGCAAATGACTCATGAATTCATACATGTCTATCTTGCTTATGTAAGTGTGTATGTATGGATAGGGTAGGCTTACTTTTGATTATTGAAGATTGGTTAATACCCTTAGGAATATTTCCTACTGTTTGACCAACTCGTTTCCACTGTTAGGCTTAGTTTCCACTGTTAGACTAATTTTTCCGCTGACAATATAGCCGTTGGTACTGTTTGACAGAAAGTTTGTTACATTAATTTATATAACGTGATGAATATTTTCTTGCTTTATTGCTATAAGGGTTTTCTTATATTGTGTTTCAAGATAATTATATATTTTTTAGATTTTCTTTTATTTTTTTTTTTTTTTTCCATAAAGTTTCAATTATCTTGATTCGACCCAATATTATACCTTTTTAGAGTCTATAAAATCTCAATTGTAGTCATCCACAGTACCAACTCACCTAATCATATTTTTCCCAGCACCCTAAACCATCGAATTCACAATGACAAAGCTTGCTTTTGGCGATTATCACAACATGGTAGCTATTTTGGAGAAAACAGAGTTGAATACTAATTTCCATCAGATATTGGACTTTCTTGAAGCCTCCCACATAAGGTATGCTTTGACGGTTCATCCCACTGTCTATGTTTCACACATCTAATAGTTTTGGTCCACTGCTAGGGTCGAAACAGTGGATGGAGAAACAAAGATTATTACTAAGGTTAATGGTAGGCAATGTACTGTTACTGAATCATCAATCAGGAGGCATCTCAAACTTCTTGATGATGAAGGTATCAGCACTTTGCCTGACATTGAGCTTTTTGAAAACCTTTCACTGATGGTCTATAATATTTTACCAAACCAAATATTTTCTTTTTAAAAGGCCAATTTTCACATCAGTGGAAGTTTCTCATTCATACCATCATGCAGTGTCTAAGTCCAAAGAGTACTGGTTTCAATGAGTTTAGTAGTAACATTGCCACTGCTATTATTTGTTTTGGCCACCAACAGAGTTTATAACTTCTCAAAAATGATTTTTGATGGTATGGTGAGGAATATAAAGAGTAAGGGTAAATTTCTTATGTACCCTAGGTTTATAGATTTTTTTTTGAAAATGGGTCAATTTGGTGTTATCAAACATACTTAGACTTATGTGCCCTTTTACACTCAAAAAGTGTTTACTACCCTGAGAGTCAATAGTCCATGTTTTGTTTTTCTGGTAAGACTGCCCAGTTGTTTGAATCCATGCTAGTTTCACAGGGTGAAGGCTTAGAAAACCCAACTGAGCCTCATCACACACCCTCAGCTCAATATGAATCTCCACCTCAAGAAGATCAAACCACTCCTCAAGAACCCCTACAACAAGAAATAACAATTCCATCACAATCTCATTCTGACATTCCTACGCCTAGGAGATTAACTAGAGGGACTATACGGATTTCTCAGTCTAAAGTCCCTTCACCTGGAGCAGATGAGACTACATCTCCAACAAGAGATGACAGACATAAGGAGGTTTTCCCTACTGCCACTAGCTTAGATGCAGGGCAGGACAGGGAAAATATTACTAAGACCTCTACCATGCCCCATGAAGCATCACCAGAGGTTACCTCTCTTGGTGGTGATGAGGGCAGTATGCAACAAAAACTTCAAGAATTGATGGATATATGTACCAACTTGCAACAACAACACTTACTTATGGAGCAATGGATTCAGAGTCAAGATTTAGAAATCACTCAGCTGAAGAACAAAGTCAAGACTCTTGAGGACAATGAGAAGAGGAGAGAAGGATTTGATCAGGAGGATGCTCCAAACACGGGGGGATGAATCAAGGGGAGGATTTGATTAAAAAGAGTACAGAAAAAGGAAGTGATAATACATATGAGGTGGCAAATGTGTTGAGCACTTTGGAAGCTGCTAAACTTCTATCTAGTAGAGGTGCAGCTTTTACCCCTGCTGGTGTTGCCACTGCTAGTGGAAGCTTTCCCACTGCTGCCCCTGCTGGTGTTGCCACTACTAGTGGAAGTTTTCCTACTGTTGTGATTTTTCCCACTGCTAGTGTTACAACACCATATACAAGAAGGACAAGAGCTTCAAGAGGGATTGTTAATGAATCTTCTTAAACTACCAGTGTTCCACTCATCAGTACAAAGGGAAAAGGGACGGAGAAAATGGTAGAATATAAAAGTACAAAGAAAAAGAAGATTCAGGAACAACTAGATGCTCAGGTGGCTAGAGAGTTGGAATATGAGTTTGCCCAGGAAGAACAATTAATTAGAGAACAATGAGAGAAAGATGCTGAAATAGCCAGGGCTCAAGGAGAAAGGGAACTTAGGATAATGATTGTTGAACTAGATAGGAACAATGAATTGATTGCCAAGTACATAAATAAGTATGACCAAGCTGAAGCTGATTTGTCACTTGAAGAGAAAATGGGGTTAATTACTAAACTTATTAAGTATCAAAGGAACCTTGCTAAAATCAAAAAGTATCAAGCCCAGCAGAGCAAGCCAGCAACAAAGACAGAGAAAAGAAATTTCTACATGTCCATACTAAAGAGTAATGCTGGATGGAAGAGTAAAGACTTCAGGGGAATGACATTTGAACAGATTGAAGAAAAATTCATTCTAGTCTGGAAATAGATGCAAGATTTTGTACCTATGAACTCCAAGTTAGAAAGTGAAAGAGTTAAGAGACCAGGAATTCATTTAGTACAAGAAAGCTCTAAGAAATTAAAGATAGCTAAAGCTTCAGGTTCAGAACCCTCTCAAGAACAACAAACTAAAGATCCTAAAGAGCTATCTTAGGAAGAGCTTAAGAAGATGATGGATATAGTACTTGTAGAAGAAGTTTACATTGAAGCTCTACAGGCGAAATATCCTATTATTGATTAGGAGATCTATAAATAGATGAACAAAGAAAGTATTGGAAAATTATCAGAGTTGGGAATCATACTAAATCTTATCAAACATTTAAAGAGATGATAAAGAAATTTGATAGAGAGGATCTGGATAGGCTTTGGAGTTTGGTCAAGAAGACTTTTAGCACTACAGACTCTACATAAGACAAAGAGAAGGAGCTTTAGGTTGAGCTAAAGAGACTTTATGAACCAGATCCTAAAGACCAACTATGGGCACTTCAAAGATACATGCATGATCCCTTGGAATGGAGGCTCTATGATATATGTGGTGTTCATCATGTATCTACTAGAAGAGGACATGAGATTTTTATACTAGTGGAGAAAGACTATCCACTGACAAAAGGACTCACAACTATGATGCTATGTAACAAGCTACAAGTAGACCAATATTCAAAAATGGCTAATGAACTTTTGATGAAAATATATAGTATAGAAAATAGTCCAAGATGACAAAATGTTTAGAAGCATCCTCTCTAGGTTAACATTTTATTTTGAAACTTGATTTGAAATTGTAGTATCAAGTTTAGGGGAGGATTGTTAGGAATAAAATGCTTTAAGGTATTCCCACGGCTAGTTATGTTCATTCCTACTGCTAGAGTATTTTTCCACTGCTAGTGTTATGTATTCCCACTGCTAGTGAAAGGTTTCCACTGCTAAAGGTTTTCTACTGCTGTCTAAGGATAAGGATTACTCAAAGTCAAATACGCGTTATTGTTATATTTAGAATATATTTTGTGTATATCTCTTGTATTTAGGAGATATGGTTAGGTCTTATCTTGTACAGGGCTCCTTGTGCTATAAAAGGAGTCCTTAGGTTAGAGTAGAAATACACATCTCAGATATACATTCTCTCATAGCTTTAAGGTTGTATAAACCCTAGTACTGGTTGAGTACTCGTATTATTACATTAATAATATTAAGGCTTTTTGTGTAACTCATTGTTCCATTCATTTCATTGTTACACTTCTTGATCATTAAAGGTTAGATTCCGCATAACCTTTGGTGAAACATCTTAACAAAGTTTCTCTCATTGTTAGTTTGGATTTATACAAGGTGACAATAACCTTACAAGCTAAGGCATTAGATCTAAGTTTGGGAACAACAATGCTTGATATTTACAATCTAACTAATGAGCTGATTTGAGGTGGATCAAAATAACATAGAGATCATTTGACAAACATATGGGGGTATTGACTTAACTTTTCTTCCCCATTCTTCTGCAAAATAAATACTACCATGAATACCAATCGTCCCAAAACTGTATTTACAAGGATAAAGACTTAGCAACCGTGTAGTCAAATAATAAACTTGGGTTGAACATAATAATGTACTAAAAGTGAGTACATATAAGGTAGGCTAAGGCTTTTTGGTTGTAATGATTAGTTTAAGGGTGACAATGCTCTTCATTAATAGTTTGGGTTAACCGGAAAATTACAAGGACCATGAAAAAGGATAGGCTCGGAGGGTTGTACTAGGGGTATCCTGCACTAAAGGTGAGTGCATGACAAGGGTGTGGGATAGTTACATGATCGGGGTGACCATCATAACAATTACAGGTTTAAAACATGGGTTATTCCTAATGCCTCTTATCAAGCAAATCCTAATACTTACTGTGCGGTCTCGGAATGCATCACAAAAACAAGTTTTAGAATTTAATATACTACCGGTACACTCTTATAATCCTAAAGTAACCGATACTAATGTTCCAGAAAAGGCGACAAAACTACGCATACACATCCGTAACGACTGAATAGACACACATGATTACTCTCTCCTTGACTCGAACAAGCTAAAGGTATAATATCTAAGGGCGTACCTCACATTGTAGGGGTGGAATTTTGAGGGTTTTGTGCTAGTCATATAAATTTCTATCCATGAGACGCTATTAATACTCGGTTTTCGTCAATATGTGTCATTAAAAAATTTAAATTTGGGTAAAAATCACCTTCTTATGTTATGTTTTGATATACTACCTAACATTTTAAGGACAAAGCAAATGACAAATGAAAGAATAGTTTCTAAGGTTTGTTTTCTCCCCTATACTTATTTTGAACATTGTCCCAAATGTTCTCTAGAAGTACCCGTTAAAACAAATAAAGGGAAAAGAAAACAAGGAAAAGAAACTAGTACTCCCCCGGTTTACTCAATACTAGAGAAGAAACATGCGATAACTGGTTAAATCATCCTCTGAGAATCATCCAATGAAACTTCCTAAGAACTTTAAGGTTCTTCTCATCAAATATAACCTGTAATCAAAGATGAAGACAACTATACCAGGCATAAAATGTGCGTTTTACCAAATATACAATGTGAATTTAGGGTTTGACTTGATAAAACAGTAAAGATACAATGAGAAAATTGTTTAGGCTTATGGTTTTATGCAGGTTTATAAAAGAATATTACATATTTTAAATGTTGTGCAAGTTTTATTTTCAAAAATAATTAAAATATCTTTACGTTTTACCTGGACTGGGCGTTCTGACCTTCCGACAGGGAATGGCAGTGATACCCCGTCCATAGGTTGTCGTGGTGAAGGTGTCAACAATTAATCGTGACGCTCGTCTCCACAGGCTATTGAAATGAATTTTGTTTTTGCGACATGAAAAATTTCCTGAACTTGATTCCCATAAGCTTAATTCCCTGTACAATAGTTTGCATAAAACCTAAGATTCTTCTTCACAATTCAAATATAAGACGCGAATTAATCTAAACAATTTATTTAACCTGTTTGAATTTGGCTCAAAAGCCAGATAAATTCCCCTACACTTATTGTTTGCAAATTACCTTTGATTGAAATTAAGACAAGGTTAAAGACAAACAAAGCATGATTACAAGATAGTTCAAACATAATAAAACAAATGGTAAATAATTAAAACACACGAAACTCCTAGACTCGAAGTCACCAACGTAAAGTGTCCGGAGAGGAGGTCCAAAGACAATGATTTCTCTTAGAATTTCTCTTTCGGAGAGCTTCCTAGTGGTGAGGATTGATTGTAGGGTTTTGGTAAACTCCTCTCTATCTGGGTCGATGAGTCTAATCTTGGCGTGCCATGCCCCATCTCTGTTTTTGGGTGGTTTATCCCAATTAATTATTTTTTTAATTAGGTCCTTCGATTCCTACATGTTACACTTAAGGTTAATAGGTATGGCTCCTAGGAATTCCACCATTCTCCTAAACACTAAGGCATCCTTAAAAGGGTTAAGCTCGGAGTCTCTAGAGATTTCCCATTCTCTGGGAAAATGGTAGTCTAGGAAGTCTTTCCTAGCGTAATAAGGGGTTTACGCGCCTACTCCATCCGAGCTAGGTCATGGTTTGTAGGATTCCCTTTTTCCAAGTGTGGTCTAATAAAGTGCTTCTTCCTCACCTAAGTTTACTCCTTTTACACCGAATACTGACCTAGTGATTCCTTCTCCTACTGCTATTTTAGCCATCCTACAATCTATAACTGCATTGGTGGTAGCTAGGAATCCTCTCTCTACAAGTAAAGGGGTCTCGGGGTCCTTCTTCATATCAATTACGTAGAAGTCATTTAATAGCTTTAGTTTTCTTATGTGGACTTCTACGTCTTTCACAATCCCTACTGGGTAGGATTTGGTCCCGTCAGACCAATCCAAATATATGGTTAATTCTTCTAATAGTCCGATATTAAGATTTTTGAAGAGGTAAAGTGGGATTATGTTTACGCATGATCCTAGATCGGCCAAGGTGTTGAAAGGTTTTGAGCCCCCTAACAACACATAGACATATTGAATGATTAAGTAAATCTTACTTGATTAAAACATGAATTGGAAGAAGTACAATAGAGTTTTTAGGCCTTAAAATCATGTCCTACAGCTGCTAAACAAACTAGGGTTCGTAACCTCTTTTTATTCTAAAGTTACACACTCAAAACCTTAAATTCGGGTTTGTATATATAAGAAAAATGACGCGACATCATTGCGTTTTAGTCGTGACGCCGTCATAAGTAGAATCTTCTAGATCTGCGTTTGAGTCGATACGGGCTGACGCCATCATGAAATGTTGTGACGCCGTCACTTGATGGGTTGTGACAGCGTCGTGTATAGCTTGTAATGTAACAACCCAAAATTTACCCCAAATTTTGACCCAAATTTTTGCCAAAGTATTATTCCGTATTATTTATGATCACCTTTTTACAGGGAAATTTTTCGCTTTATCTCAATATGCAATATAACTTGCCTAACTAAAGTTAACGAGCTCACGCAACCTACCTGTGGCAATCCTATCTTCATATTTGTTAAGCAAACATCATAAAATGTCAACTCAATATCTTAATATCATTTTTACAAAGTACATTACTCATATAATGTACCATTTGCGACGTTATATCAAAATAGGCTATCGTATACCCCTAAACCCTAATTCCATGTAAAGTTAATATATAAAGTGAATGCACAAGCTACTAAAGCATATGTACAAGTAATATAAGATTTCATTTGAAATATAAACTCCCTCTAAAATAAGGTACAAGTCCTTAAAAGCATAATGTACAAGTCATTAAGCATAACATCCAAAATAGCCGTTTTATCTCTGTTTTCCTAAGAAGGCTTGTACAATCCATCAAGTACAAGTTACGATCAAGGCATACACTTCATGTACAATCCATATTCATTCTTATTTCATGAACTTACAAGAAATCAAACCTATAAACCCTAACCCGAGCTAGTTTTTAAACCATGACCCGTTTCTTGGTTCTTATCCATTTTTAACCTCAACCATTATTCAAATAAGTTGTAATAACATAAATTACAACATTACAAATCACATACCATCATCATTTCACCATTTTTACAACAATGTACACGAATTAGATCGTGAAAACCCTAAACGAACCCTAATTTTGATTCGCGACCCGTTTACTCATTTTCACTCATTTCAAACCCGAACCACTAATCAAATCTTGTTGTAAACACTTAATATAAGTTTTGTGATCCTTAATCTATCATTACTAATCAAATGTACTCGAAAAATAACCAAGAAAACCTTAGTTCAAGCCCTAAGAAACCCGCGACCCCCATTTTTGCTTTTTAACCCATTTTGAAGCTACTCCTTGCAAACAAGCACCTTGATGACCCTCCTACTTGCTTCCATAGCAGCTTACAAGTACCTCTCCTAAATATCTAGCTAACAATTTGGTTACAAAAGCTCCACATCCCCTCTTTGTCTCTTTTTCTACCCGCGGCACCACAAGAACAAACCACCACCCTCAAGCTAGTTTCTAGCCATGGAAAATCATCATGTAGCCTTCCCACATCACCCTCTAGCTGATACATAGGTCGTAACTTGGCCTCTAAGTCTCCTTTCCCTCCAAGGTTGATTTCGAGTATAAATAGAGGGGTAAACCCTTCATTCAAACTCATCCCCCACATCTTCTTCTATAACCCATACTAGCAACATATATCTGCACAAGAAGCTCCTAATAAGTCCCAAGAATAATAATCAAGAGAATTATTGAATCCTTGAAGCCCCAAAGAAGAAAAACCTAGGCGTACAAAGCGTTTCTACCCATTTCGACCCGTTTTCCTTCATTGTTGATCTTCAAAGCTCAAACCCAGGTTGTATGATCTGCATACCTGCTCTTACACTCTTATAATGTTCATATTATCCTAAATATACTCTTGTTAATGTTTTAAAACTCAAAAACCATGCGTTTTCTCTTTTTGATCCAAACCGTGCACCCGAAACCCTAATTTTGTGTTTTTCTTAAAACAAATTGTTATAATGGTTAAATGTTGTTATAATATATTCTATTAAGTTAAACTAATGTTATTATAACCACTTTATCAAGTCTTGAAGGAATTTGAATTAAAAACCTGCGCGTTTTCGTTATTTAACCCTGAAACGACCCGTTTTGATTTCTAGCTTAACGAATTGTTATTTTAAACTTTTGTTACATTAAACCTTCATATTTTAGCTTATATTAATAAGCTATCACCTGAAAATATCATTTGGAATCTTAAAATAAGCTTGCATGGCGTTTTGGATTTGTTTTGCAAAAGTATTCCATGCAAGGGGTATATATCGTAACTTTATGAAACTTATAACTAAAGGGACTGAAAATGTCATTTTACCAAATTTATAACTATAGGGGTCTATTATTTCACTTTACAAAGTACAAGGTTTACTTTGTACATCTTTTAAACTAGAAGGACCAAACTTGTAAAAGTAAAAACTCCAAGGATATATTTTGCCATTTTTCATTCTTAAGGGTCTAAAATGTAACATTTTGAAAAAGTGTAAAAATGTGTTCAAAACCTTATAAGACATAACTTTAATTAACGCTTGACGTGCTTAACATTTCCAGTTATTGAGCAAAACGCTTAAAACCGATTATGTTATAACTATTATAAAAATTCATCATCGATGTGCTTTATAAAAATCCTGTCCTGAATCTATATCGTATCACAATACTAGGGAGCTTCGTATTAAGGGGTTTCATCTTGGTATTACGTTCTGACTAAGTTGTTGGGTTTACGATTTAAAGTGCCCTAGCTCCTCAAACGTTTACTGAATGACCTCTGAATTATGATGGCCCGAACGGTGATACAATACTCCATAATAATTCAATCAAAGATATACATTATACTTTATAAAGTTTTGAAACACAACAATCAAACTAAGACTTGACATATTAACCTAGGTTGCGTGTGACGAAGCCGTTACTTTCATTTCATATACCTTTGCTATCAATTAGATTTCCCTATACTGTTAAGGTGATTTCCATAGCCACTCTTTTTACCGTTTTATAAATATTTTGGAGGAGATACATGCTACTTAACTTGTTATATATATATATGATATAGTTCCATAGCTACCAAACTTGTTTTATACAAATTAAAATTATATGTGATGTAGTATGTATTCGGGTATAACACGTAGTATGTATGCGGGCAATAACGCCTAGTATTGTTGTAGATTATGAATGCAGGTATAACACCTAGTATTGATGCGGGCAATAACGCCTAGTATGTATGCGGGTATAGCACCTAGTATTGATGCGGTTAATGGCTCCTAGTATTGATGCGGGTAATGACATCTAGTATGTATGTGAATAATGATTCTCAGTATGTCTGCTCGGTATTTGATTTTATAAATGACTTTTATTCAACTATTTTATTAAAAACCTATGGATTTCAGTCAACCATTGTGTTGACCCTTTTAAGCATGTTATCTCAGGTAATTGAAGAAACTTAGGGCGCGGAGTGGCATGGACTGAAGATGGCTAAACTGTTATCATTCAACTTTATGTTTTCCTGTAGATTTTGGGACCTCCTTTTGTAAAACTCTGATGAATATCTGAATGATAACTAAATTTTTCCAAAATGTCTCTTTTGAGTCGTTTTCTATGATTATGACTGTTGTACTATGAAGTAATACCCCAAATTAGCTTCCGCTGTTATATTTGTCAAAATGGAGGTGTTACATGTAATGCCGTCTCCAGGCTCTGTGAACACAAATCTTTAAGAGTCTTGGTGTTGGTTCGTGATCTCGTCTGTTTCTTCTCCAAATGAGCCCAAGTCACGTGTAATTCATCTAAATGTCTTCCAAATGAGAAATACTTGAAAAGGAACAATTAAGTGCCTATTTTGGGCATAATCACATGATTTTGGGGGTTAAACGACCCCAAAAAATGTATAAAATAACACCTCATCACATGCCCTACTCCACTTACATGAAACTTACCGACGAAAGGCCTGTTGAGACAGACATCAGACTCTCACTAGCTAGCCATTCATACATTTACCCCTTAGGAATTGCTGAGGATGTGTTAGTAGAGGTCGCTAAACACGTATATCCTGTAAACTTTGTGATTTTGGATATCAAGGAAAACGAAAAGAGGCATTGCATCTTAGGAACACCATTCCTGACAACAGCCAAGGCCTCGATTAAGTTTGATAAGGGCACCATAACCTTAAGGTCAAGAAAGAGTAGGGTAAGTTTCCATAAGATACCCGATGCCTCCTGTGCGACCGACAAGGGAATAAAAAATGACATAGAGCCTATCGCCCCCACCATGATTGTGAATAGGCTAGTCCAAGAATAGGAAGAAAAAGATAAAGCTTCACTTGGAAAGGGAGATGAAGTTCAACCAATAGAGGAGCAAAAATTTCAAAGGCAAGCATCCTACTCTTGTTGCAACTAAGGGATGAATAGATGATGAAGGAGAAGTCACGTAAGAACTTGTGACTTCGAGTCTAGCTACAAGGCTCATTAGTAAAGAAAAGCGCTTCTTGGGAGGCAACCCAATTTACTTTTCTTGCAAAATTAGGAGTGTCATGTATGTTTTAATTCTTTATAGTTTGTTTTATTATATTTGAACCATCTTGTAATCATGCTTTATTTGTCTTTAACCTCGTCTTAATTTCAATCAAAGGTATTTTGTAAATAATAAGTGTAGGGGAATTTATTCGGCTTTTGAGCCAAATTCAAACATGTTAAATGAATTGTTTAGATTAATTTGCGTCAGTTTTGAGTCATATGATTGAATTGTTAAATCTCAGGTTTTATGCAACCATTTGTACAGGAATTAACTTATGGAATCAAGTGCGGGAAAAATTTCATCAAAAACAAAAATTTAGTTTTCACAGACTGTGGAGATGGCGTCACGATTAACACACGATGCTGTCACCACGACACCTGTGACGGGGTCACAACAACCCTGACGGCGTCAAACGCTTAGGTCCAGAAAACTTAAAGTTTTTAATTATTTTTGAAAATAAAACTTGCACAACATTTAATATATGTATTCTTCTGTTATAAACCTGCAAAAAACCTAATGAGTTTAACAATTTTCTCATCCTAACTATCGAGTCAAACCCTAAATTCATATTGTATATTTGTCTATCGCACATTTTATGCTTGGTGTAGTTGTCTTTGTCTTTGATTACAGGTTATATTTGATGAGAAGAAGCTTGGAAGTTCTTAAGAAATTTCATTGGATGATTCTTCGAGTATGATTTAACCAGTTATCGCATGTTTTTTCTCCATTATTGAGCAAACTAGGGGAGTACTAGTTTCTTTTCCTTGTTTTCTTTCCCTTTTTTCGTTTCAACGGTACTTCTAGAGAACATTGGGGACAATGTTCAACTTAAGTGTAGGGGGAAAATAAGCCTTAGAAACTATTCTTTCATTTATCATTTGCTTTGTCCTTAAAAAGATGGGTAATATATCGAAACATGACATAAAGAGGTGATTTTTACCCAAATTTAAAATTTTTTACAACACATACCGATGAAAATCGAGTATTAATAGCGTCTCATGGATAGGAATTTATATGATTAGCACAATAACCATCATAATTCCACCCTAAAAATGTAAGGTTCGCCCTTAGATCTTTAGGAATTCATGTACCTATCGTTGGTAACCTAAGATGATTTTATCTTTACCTGATTTGAGTTAAGGTTGATCTACAGGCGTGCATGTCTATTCTGTTGTTACGGCCATGTATGCATTGCCTTGTCGCCTTTTCAAGAATGTCTGGTGTTAGTAAAATTCATATGAGTGTACCGGTAGCATATTAAATTCTAGAACTTGTTTTTGTGATACATCCCGAGATCGCATAGTAGGTATTAGGATTTGCTTGATAAGAGGCATTAGGATTAACCTATGTTTTAAACCTGTAATTGTTATGATGGTCACATCGATCATATAACTATTACACACCCTTGCCATGCACTCACCTTTAGTGCAAGATACCTCTAGTACAACCCTCCAAGCCTATCCTTTTTCATGGTTTTTGTAATTTTTTGGTTAAATATTTAGTCACACAAAGCATGTTTGTTTTGGGTATTTAGTCACATACAATTAAGCATAAAGTGGCCAAAAGTGTTAATAAGTGTGACCATATGTTGTTTAAAGTGAAGAAATGTGTATTTTGTGTGACTATTGTTCATCCAATGGCCACATGAATTTTATGTTTGTGTGGCCTTTTGTAATATTTAGTCACACAAAGCATGTTTGTTTTGGGTATTTAGTCACATACAATTAAGCATAAAGTGGCCAAAAGTGTTAATAAGTGTGACCATATGCTGTTTAAAGTGAAGAAATGTGTATTTTGTGTGACTATTGATCATCCAATGGCCACATGAATTTTATGTTTGTGTGGCCTTTTGTAATATTTAGTCACACAAAGCATGTTTGTTTTGGGTATTTAGTCACATACAATTAAGCATAAAGTGGCCAAAGGTGTCAACAAATATTACCCGCATATTTATCACAATATTACAAGTCAAACCATAGTAAAATAATTTACAAAATGTGCATAACAGATTAATTCAAATTAAACTTCACAAATATCAATCAAACATTCGAATTACAAGTTTAAGATAACAAAATGTCTACGATGCTAATATCCGATATCCTACTACAAATATTTAAAAGTTACTAGGTAGAAAGGGGATGTCTAAGATGCTAATATCCGATATACAGCAGATTGAGGAAATGGTTTAGCAATTGAAAGAAGAGACTCTAGCAGAGCATCAAAACTCATGTTTGTCACAGGGAAGCCTACTTCATTGGATAGTTCACTTAGCAGCGTCTGCGCAAGATTTTAGTATCCAAAAATTAGTTCAAATTTCAAACTTTCAAGTGTAGCATAAAATGAAGATTAACAAGAGACCTGCATACCTATGCTCTTCAGTACCAAACTGTAAAACAAAGCAAACAAGAATTTAATCATACAAGTTCAAAAGGATGGGTCATGTCTTGACATTGCTAGCCTATAGAATAATTTAAACAGCATTTTAGACTTCACGGAATCAGGTTTGCATTATATTTGAATTCTGAAGTAGAATACGTGTGTTGTATAAAGAACATAAGTTGACCTGATTAATCTGAACCCTGACTTTTTGATCAAAGTTGGTTGTTTGCAATTTTTCAAATTCTTTAGATGCATACAAAAGAGCAACACCACCACCTGCATCAACCTAATAACCCCTGTGAATCTAATATCCTTCACTTATACAAGGAAAATAATGTCATATACTCAAATTTATATAGACACTCCTAAAAATTCATAGACAATTAGTAACGCCCACATTATTAATTAAAATGTTTGTGATATTGTAAAATATATAGCTCAAAAGATAAAAGCTAACTAAACACTATGGAAACAGGAAAATATAAAAGAATAAACGCAATCCTAAAATCATTTTAATACTAACTTGTAAACTGTGGTGCAACAGTGCCGAGAGTAAGCTTGGAGAATGTCAAAGAATACAGAACAATTGGTCTATATTGATCAAGAACTGGCTCCACATTTGCCTTGATAAGCTCAGAAGCTGCCTAAATTCAATTCACAGTCCCATAAATATACTACCCCGATACATCACAGACCTTACTAGACCACCAAACGCACACACATATTCAAGAAACAAACACATTATTGTAGTTTAGTGGGATTAAATCATCTTGAGTTTTTTTAATATTGGTTTAAGAGATGTCCATTAAATATATTAGCCTACAAAACGAAATTGTGTTGAAAACTTAAAGAAATATAAACACAGTTTGTCACCTCGTTAACATGGGGCCAGATTTTTGTAAGATGAGAATTAAGCCATGTCAACTGCAAGAATAAAAAAGATTGAGCAAGAACAATCAGGGCCTGTATATTAAAAGAACAAGCAAAATATGTAGGATATAAAAGGGCTATAATACTCAACTTCTATCTATGTGAGAAAACGACCCAAGAAGGGTAATACTCTGGTGCAAGTAACTTTTGTGAATCTTCACGACTCGTCCTTGCAAATGCAGCAACAATATTTGCCTTGATAACAAAATTTAACACATTTCAGTTAAGTCAACATCTTGCAAATTACAATGTGTTTTGGCACATGTACGTAAATTTAACTTGGGGATGGCATACCATTTAACATCATATAATCAGAAATTGAACTTAGTAACTCACAGATGCAAAAAACGTAACAAAATCAATTAAAAAACTAGTTGTTGTTGCATATAATTAAGGCATTTTATACATTAAATCTAATGGATGTTACATTTAAACACCCTTTTCCACTAATCCGCCCCCACATGTTCCCGAAAACCTTTTATAGCCATAAAAATGACAGAGCCACAAATGAATGCAAGTCACAAGATGACATAGAACATAATAAGATGCATTATCCGCTGTTACTTTCTTTATTATCTTCATCAGTTTTCTTGACATTTCATTATCAAAGAAAAATAAAAATAACTAAAATTGATTATAAATATGAAAATAATACATATAAAAGTACCTTGTATTTCCAAAAAGGGTGCGGCTTATGTGTTTGTTCTCCAAGAAGACGATAAGGTAACTACAACAAATTACAGATTTAATTCTTCTTTATACGCACCTTTAGTGGAAACACATGGTAGCATGAACGGTGGCAGTGGCAGTGGTATGCCATACTAGTACGACGGGAGTGTGGATGTGTGACAGTGGGAACAGGTATAGGGGAGTGTTATACAAGAGAGTAATGCGAAAAAACATAGAAATAGAAAAGAAGCAAGTTTAATCCCAATGAGAGGCTGTGACGAAAGGAGACTTTTGTCTAACCTCTCTGATTTTGCACTGCCATCCTTTCTGATACTTCAGAAAGAGAATTTAAGTTGCAGTTTATTAGGGACTTGACAAAATAGCACGTCTCGTCATTTGTGTTTCCATCGGGTATGTCCACCACGAATGACTCGTTTACAAATGTTCCTGATCTTTTTTCTATTATCTCTGGATGAACCGTAAGTATTGAAGAATAGTTCTGCAAAATTATGGACAGAGTTATGAAAATTTAGTTGCAATTTCATATCATACTTATATTTTTTATAAACACATGAAACCAAAAAAACTTCTTTGAAAGTTAATTAATTAGGCCTTGTTTGGTAGATTTCATTTACCTCGCTACCACTCATATTTTTCTTTCCGGCTACAAATCTAAAGTGGTAATACACCTAAAGAAACACGTATCAGAGAACGTTTCACTATCAGATGGCTTATCGAGTATAAAACGACTCTTTATCTTATACTAACAACAACTATTTTACCTTTTTAATCAACATGACCTATATTCTACCCAAAACATGTTGAATTACAAACTAATGGTATTTCAAATATTAACTAATTAAGGAATATTTGTTCATAATCATACTGTAGTATACGAAAGGCGAAAACTAATATCATACCTTTAGCCTATGGTCACCATCAATGATTTTGATACCAAGGAAGTGTTCATCGTCATCAAGAAGTTCCAAACGCTCCGTACTCGTTGTAGCCAGAAGCCCTGACTTGACATTCACTTGTCTAACGCTACCTATATTTAGGTCCCCTGCTTGCATAGTACACCGGCTCACGAAAGGCTTGTACTTTTGAGGTTGATCAAATCTCCTAACTAATGACCAAACCTATATAACAAAACAACAACAAAAAAAGTTAGTGACGGAACTTGAAACATTTTTTATATTGACGGGACTAAACTTGAAATATTTTTATCCAGGGGACATATAAAAACTAAATTATAGAAAGAAAATTTAAACTATGATAATTCCTAGCTAGGTTATAAGAAACAGAATCATATAATATAAAAATAGAATAAGGAATTTATATTAAAGATTATCGCTAGGAGCTCTAGATGTGTCTTAACCCCCTACCCCCCCCCCCCCCCCCCCCCCCCCCCACACAGAACTCCTGCCCCCTCACTGTTGGTTATTGGGGTTATGCTTGTGATGTCTTCGTATGTAGTAAGCTAGTTCCATAGTTGATTTCTGTGTAATGATGATTTATGATTTTCAGTTATTGAAAACTTGGAAAAACTTTATGTTGATTTGATGGAGAATTAGGAGAAGATGATTTATTTTTTTGTTTATTTTTGCAAAATTTATTGATAATAGATCTGAACTTTGAATTGGGGTTTCAATTTGTGAAAAACATAAAGGCGGAAAAAATCCCGCTCAATATTTTGGGGGAAAAGACCGGGTTGTAATGTGTTTTATAAAACCATGAATCGCCACGGCATGTGGTGGGTGACTCGTGAGGATGTGACCCATGAATTTTGGTGATAACTAGTGAGGATCGATAACGGAGACGGTTAGATGAATTTGGTTTGGTTCAATACCAAAAGAGAGAATGTGAGATGAGATTAAGAGGATAAGGGTGAGGATGAGAGATGTGAGGTTAACAATATGTTTTAGGACTGAAAACATAAGGCGGTCAATTTGACTTTTTGGGAAAACATAAGGCGGGATAAATGAAATGTTAAGAGGGAAATTACATTTTATTTAAAGATTATAAAATAAAATATATCTTATATCTTTATTTTAAAAAAAAGTGTGAATTAGCGAGAACACCTTGACCTCGCATGTATTTTGGCACCAGTCATTATTCACCCCATAATGAATAGCTCCAGCAACTCTCCTAACCAAGTGGGGCACCAACTAGAGTAGGCAAGAGCCGAGACTCGAACCCTAGTGTTTCAAAAAAAACTATATGCTTAAGTTTATAAGTACCACTCTTACCGATAGCAAAAATGAGGCTTTCATATTCGGTTATCTGAGTTTATAAGGTAAAGAGACAAACGAATATAGGAGCCTACTCACATGGATTATTTCAAGAGATGTTAAATGGATGAGTCAGGATGGTATACATTATACATGAGATGTTAAACGGATAAGTCGATATGGTATCGTTGATAATGGCTAATTCACATGGGTCATGGGCCATGTGTATTAGGTTATCACTGGTCAGCGATCATTAATGGGTTTGAAACTCTATATGGGTCATATGCATTGGGGTTATTGGTGGCTTATTTGTGTCATGTTGTACAATCCATGGACTAGTGACATATGGGTAATCTAAACATGGGTCCATGGGTTTTCCTTTTGTGCATTAGGTTATAAACCTATTAACATTAATTAATAGGGTCATTTAAACATCATATGGGTCATATGCTTGGGTTTGTAGTGGCTTATAGTGGAACTGTTACGACACATCCATGATTGGTGACAATGGGTAATTAACATGGGTCATAGGTCGTGTGATTGGGTTGTAGTGGTCTTATAGTGTCTTGGACCCCACTGCAATTACGCGGTGCAATGGCTAATTCATATGGATCATGGGTCATGTGCATTAGGTTATCATTGGTCACATTAATTTAACCCCTACGCGTAATCAATTACCTATATCCTTTAACCCGTAATAGTTGAGTGACGTGTGTAAAGCGGTCGGTAATAAATTACCGTTTAGAGATAGAATTACTTTAAGAAAATTAATAACTATTAGTCTGGGGTCGTATCCTCGAAGAGAGTTGAATAGAGATTTACCATTTAGCTTTATAAAATCTAACTAAGCTCTAACGCAACTGTCATAGCTATTCTAACCCTTAATCCAAAGATACCTAATAATCTCCGCACCCCCCCCCCACCCCTTAGGCGTAGGGCCTGGAGCATACGGACCATTCGACCGGATCAGACCAGAAAACCAGGCCGAACGTATTTCGGTCTGGTCCTCGGTCTGGCGTTTTGGACCAATTCGGTCTTCGGTCGGTTCGGTCCAGTCCGGTCTAGTCGGTCTTACCAAAAAACCCCGAACATTATGCCTTGTAGGACCGGATCGGACCGAAGACCAAATCGGACCTGGCCGACCCTGACCGGGTCGACCCGTTACCAGACCCATAGCATTTCGGTCCGGTCCTTCGGTCGGCATTTAGACAATTGGTCTCTGTCTGGTCCGGTCTTGGCCGGACCGGTCCGATTTTGGACCGATGCTCACCCGTACCATAGAGAAAGTAAAGTGAGACAAAGACAAAACTGAGCAAATATTAAGCATTAGATAATAAGTAATAAGCTAATCTAAAAACTACTATTTTTATTAATTAAAATTGAAAACTTTATATAAACTAAAACTATATTTAATAATGAAAACTTTTATTAAAAATTGTGTGTGTTGTGTGTGGTTGTGTTGTGTGTGCTGCACCGAAAATAGCTTTAAACCAAATAAGCTACAACTTATTTAGTTTTGATAAATTCAAAATTTTAAAAGTGAACAAGTTGAAAATAAGCGGAGGGAGAAAAAGCCACGGTTTAATAAGCAGTTTCTATAAGCACTCTTTAAGCTACTAGCCAAAAACAATGAAGCTTAAACTTCTATATTAAAAAGGAAATGCATAACATTAACGAATAGGTTACTTTGGCAAGATGGTAACCCGCTTGACTTCCATAAGGGAGGTCGCGGGTTTGATTCTCGTTGGGGTGTAACATCCTTTTTTATTTTCTTTTTTTTTGTTTTTTAAAACCTAAAAGTAGTTTAGGCTTAATAACGTGACCATATGTACCAATTTTTTGCTACACTTAAATAATGTGTGACAAAACTTAAGTCCATGATTTAGACACATAAACAAATACTTCATGTGACCATATATGACATTATAAATTTAGACAAACAAACACTCAATGTGACTAATATGAAATTTAATGATAATGATTTCACATTTTGCTTTAAATAATAGCCACATGAATACTTCACGATGTGACTGTTATGAATAAATTGGTCACATATAATCACCTTAAATGTGGCCATAAATATAATTTAGTCATACATTTGTGATATGCTGTGTGGCTAGTTTTCTGGTAAAGGCATTTAGTCACATGATAGTAAGTTGCTACTAGAAGTAGAATGTGACTATATACTACACTATTAGCTCTTTGGAAGCATAACACAAACTAAACTTTAAACACATATTAAGTTGCGTGACCATATGTACTGGATTTTGGCTACACTTAAATACTGTGTGACAAAACGTGAGTCCATGATTTAGACACATAAACAAACACTTCATGTGACCAGATATGACATTATGAATTTAGACACACAAACACTCAATGTGACTAATATGAAATTTAATGATAACCGATTTCACATTTTGCTCTAAATAATAGCCACATGTGAGTTTTGAAGCTTCACAAATGTTTAGACTGTTATGAATATATTGGTCACATATAATCACCTTAAATGTGGCTATAAACATAATTTAGTCACACATTTGAGATATGTTGTGGATATTGTAAAGGCATATAGCCACATGATCGTGCTAGAAGTAAATGTGACTATAAACTTTAAACACACATATTAAGTTACGTGACCATATGTACTGGATTTTGGCTACACTTAAATAATGTGTGACAAAACGTTTAGTGTGACCATATATGGCATTTGGTCTCAGTGTTCAAGTGTGTGACATATATTTATCTCCTGATATTAGTATTGTACTGTATTCATGACTAATTCTTCAACCTTACTTTTCATTTGTCACGCGTTTTAAATTCATATGTGGCTAAATAATTAGCAAAAGATAGTAGTCACATTTAAATCATGTGTGACAAAACTTGACTGTATGATTTAGACACATAAAAAATTACTTCATGTGATCATATATGCCAATTTGGTCACATTCTTCAAGTGTGTGACATATATAGTCACTATTTATATGTATGTCATGACTAATGCTTCAAGCTTACTCGTAATTGTCACTCATTCCAAATTCATATGTGGCTAAATAATATTACCAGTAACCTTTAGCCACATGATGTTCGAATGTGTGGCAATATAGTTCTAATGTGTAACACAATACGAATTTTCATGTGTGGCTAATTAGTAAATGTTGTCTATTTTGGTACCTTTAGCTACATAAATATGTGAATGTGTGGTCGTTCCATTTTGCCCATGTGTGACCAAATCCACTTTTTGTACTAGTGTTTCCTTGTTTTCTTTTCCCTTTATTCGTTTTAACGGGTACTTCTATAGAACATTGGGGACAATGTTCAACTTAAGTGTAGGGGGAAAATAAGCCTTAGAAACTATTCTTTCATTTGCCATTTGCTTTGTCCTTAAAATGATGGGTAATATATCGAAACATAGCATAAAAGGTGATTTTTACCCAAATTTAAAAAAAATTACGACACATACCGACGAAAACCGAGTATTAATAGCGTCTCATGGATAGGAATTTATATGACTAGCACAATAACCCTCAGAATTCCACCCCAAAAATGTGAGGTTCGCCCTTAGATCTTTAGGAATTCGGGTACCCATCATTGGTAACCCAAGATGATTTTATCTTTACCCGGTTCGAGTTAAGGTTGATCTGCAGGCGTGCATGTCTATTCTGTCGTTACGGCCATGTATGCATTGCCTTGTCACCTTTTCTGGAATGTCTGGTGTTAGTAAAATTCATATGAGTGTACTGGTAGTGTATTAAATTCTAGAACTTGTTATTGTGATGCATCCCGAGACCGCATAGTAAGTATTAGGATTTGCTTGATAAGAGGCATTAGGAGTAACCCATGTTTTAAACCCGTAATTGTTATGATGATCACACCGATCATGTAACTATCCCACACCCTTGCCATGCACTCATCATTGGTGCAGGATACCCCTAGTACAACCCTCAGAGCCTATCCTTTTTCATGGTTTTCGTAATTTTCTGGTGGATTCCAGATTATTAATGAAGAGCATTGTCACCCTTAAACCAATCGTTACACCCAAATCGTCTTAGCCTACCTTGTATGTACTCACCTTTAGTACATTATTGTGTTTTAACCCAAGTTAATTATTTGAGTACACTGTTGCTAAGTCCTTATCCTTGTAAATACAGTTTTGGGACGATTGGGATTCATGGTAGTATTTATTTCGCGGAAGAATGGGGAAGAAAAGTTAAGTCAATACCCCCATATGTTTGTCAAATGATCTCCATGTTATTTTGATCCACCTCAAATCGGGTCATTAGTTAGATTGTAAATATTGAGCATGTAAAAGCTCAAGTGTAGGGGTACGTGTTATAAACCCCATGTGATGTATTATGTTATTCAAAAAAATGAGAAAAGAAAAAGAAAGAGATTGATGTAGAGTTGTGTAGAGTTTGTAGATCTTCGTTCGAGTCTTGGCTTAGCAACCAAACCAAAGTGTATTCGTGTAAATAATTAGCTAACCCTTCCACTCCAAATTCACCCAAAGCCACCTAAATGTATCCCATCCGTTTCCGTTTCCATTATATGTTATCTTACACCTACACCCCACAACCCTTTAAAAGACCTCTTAGATAGTAATGAATAATGCTTGCACCTAGCGGTGGAGGTTTGATCCTTTACCAAGCTTATGGTAATTTATATGCTATGACAGGTAATGAGTGTTGATTTGTTATCGCTTTGACGTTTCTCCCCTTATGTTTAACTTTTATTATACACCCGAGTGAAAGAGAGAATCCCAAACACTTATGTGAGGTGCTAGTGTATACTTTCCGTGCTTTTAATTACGAGGTCTAGAAGGTTGTGTTGTAAAATACTTTTAAAGAGTAGGTAAAATGACCCCTCATATTGTTATTGTCTAGATAGAAAAGCCTATTTGCTTGAGGACAAGCAAATCCCAAGTGTAGGGGTATTTGATGAGGTGTTATTTTATACACTTTTTCGGGGTCGTTTAACCCCCTAAATCGTGTGTTTATGCCCAAAATAGGTACTTAATCATTCCTTTTTAGGTATTTTGCATTTGGAGGGCATTTGGAAGAATTACACATGACTTGGGCTCATTTGGAGAAGAAACAGACAAGACTACGGACCTACACCAACATCTCTCAAGATAATGTTCTCAGCGGCTGGAGACAGCGTCACAGATACAATGTGACGCCGTCACAACTCTTACCAAGACGGCGTCACAAGAATCCACGACGGCGTCAGGATTTACGACCCAGTCCATTATCTAGAATATTCTCTTTCATGACGGCGTCACGATTAAAACACAACGCCGTTGCAGCGATTTTCCTATATATACAAACCCGAATTTAGGGTTTTAAGTGTGTAACTTTAGAATAAAAAGAGGGTACGAACCCTAGTTCGTTTAGCAGTTGTTAGGGATGAATTTAGGGCCTAAAAACCCTATTGTACTTCCTCCAACTCATGTTTTAGTCAAGTAAGGTTTATTTAATCATTCAATATGTCTATGTATTGTTTGATACATCTATGTTCTTGCTTTATCTTTAACATGCTTGGCTAAACCTCCTATTGTGCATGTTAGGTCTTAGAAAACCAGCTTTTATCTGTATCGTTGTTGATATGTCTAGGAAAACATAATTGTGTAGAAAGGATACCATCGGGTAACAGTCTTCATACTACCTTGCCCCTAATATGGTTGATCCACTTTTATATATTTCAACATGCATTTTTGAATACCCCTTAGGGGCCTTGTAATAGTCTTTATACTACCTTGCTTATGCGTTGCTCTAGCGGAATACTAAGTAGACGGCGGGTTCGTGTAATTCGTTCATGACTTAGGAAATAATTACATAGATCATCACAAGTGTGACAAGGCAACAACACTAGGAGAAGAAATCTAGGGAGTAATACATGATTAAATAAACACAGTCTTTTATCTTATTGTTATCACTAGTAGCGTAGTCGTTATTTAGTTTAAATAGCTAAAACCAAACCACCTCTCCAATTATATGATTTACTTGCTTTCCATAAAATATAAAAACACAAAAAGAATCTTCCCTCAACCCTTAGAATTCTTTTAGACTGTGATTAAGCCTTCCTAACCTATTCCTCGAGTGAACGATAACAACCCCCCGAGTTGTGCCTATACTACTACTATAACGATTAGGTGCTCTGCCTAGGGTATTGTAAAACTTCGTGTAGAAGTCCTACGATGACTGCATATCAACTACCCGACACACGACCTAGAATTAGGAGAAATAGTGTTAAGTTTCAAGATTTAGGAACACTACTTGTATGGCATGAAGCATACCATGCTTACAAACCATAAGAGCTTACAGCATATTCTAGATCAAAAGGAATTGAAAATGAGACATTTAGATTGTTAAAATTGCTCAAGGATTGCAAATGTAAGATTCGATATCACCCTAGAAAAGCAAACGATGTAGCAGATGCTCTAAGCAGAAAGGAACGAGCTAAGCCTCTCAGGGTGAGAGCCTTAGCGATGACCAGTAATTCAAAACTACGCCACAAATTCATGAGGCATAAGTAGAAGCTCTCAAGAAAGAGAACGTTAAGGATGAGAACCTTCATGGTATGGACAAGAAGTTTGAGACTCGTCTTGATGGTTACCACACTTTAGAGACTTAAGAGAATTGATCATGCAGGGGTCACACAAATCTAACTATTCCACCCACTCTAGGATCGGATAGGATATACGATAATCATAAGCAGTTGTACCGATGGCTCACCATGGAAGCAGACATCGCCACCTATGTCAGCAAGTGCTTGACATGTTTAAAGATGAGGGACGATTATTAAAAGCCATCCGGTTTACTGGTAAAACCAAAAATACCACATTAGAATTGGGAAAATATGGCCATGGATTTTATCACAAACCTGCCAAAGACAATAAGTTGTTACGACACGATTTGGGTAATCGTGATCATCAAAAGAATTATGCTGACGTGAGACGCAAACCCTTAGAATTCCAAGTTGGAGGTAAGGTCATGTTGGAGGTATCTTCGTGGAAAGGAGTGATATGTTTTGAAAAACAAGGAAAGTTGAACCCTAGATATATTAAACCTTTTAAGATTCTAGCTAAAGTAGGAATCGTTGCTTTCATACTCGAACTCTCACAACAACTAAGCAGGGTCCATATCACCTTTCATGTGCCAAACCCGGAGAAGTGTTTGTCTAACAAAACACTCGTCAATCACCTAGGAACGTGAAGATCAATACCGAAAGAAATACCCTCCCTTATTTCCCAACAGCCCGAAACCCAATACCACACACTGAGCTTCGGGACGAAGCTCTTTTAACGGGGAAAGATTATGACAACCGATATTTTTTTTATTTATTTACTTCCCGGTGGGTCACCCAAGCTAGTACTACTCTCCCCCATGCACGCTTAACTGCGGAGTTCTAATGGGATCCGGTGCATTAGTGATGATATAATATTTTACCTTTTTCCCTCAATATTATTTCCACTTTTTACTTTTTTACCTTTTACCCTTTTTCCATTTACGCGATTAATTTACCGTTTAACCAGGAAGTCCTCCCGCGTGTAACTGAAAAACGTCGTCGGACGTGTTTCGGCTTCGGACTTGGATTAGTCTACGTGTTATATACAATATTTTATCATTTTGAAGTGTTACGTAGTTTACGTACACTTTCGGTTATTATTTTTACGTTTTCGCGTATAAGTTATGTTTTTTGCTTTTTTGATCAAACAGGAGCCTAGAAACCCGTAATCTTTTCGTGTAAACCCTAGATATCATATGTCTCGGGTTTAGAGGTCATAAATTTCATGGATAACCCCCCTCCTACTTTAAAATTTCAAAACCCATATACATACTCACACTAAATTAAATCCAAGAGCATCTTTTCACTTTAATTCATGGTTCCCTCCCCCTCCCTTGGCTTGGGTCACCCTTTGGCTCCAAGTTTACTTTGGCTCCACTCCCCTCCCCTTTGGCTCCAAGTTCTTACTTCACTATAAATACTATCCATATTTCATTTCTCATAAATTTTACACACATCAGCTAAACTCTTGCAATTTTCTTTCCTTCCTTTCTTTTGTATTATAATCGAACCACACACACACACTCTTAGTTAAGTGTGTGTGTTGACTTGTCAACCTAAAACAAAACCTTAGCTCATGAGAAGCCCCTATAAATACCACACTTTAGCACACTTAGGGTTTCATTGTTTTCCTAGCAACCAAAGACAATTTCATCTCTCTTTCTTTCTCTTTGAGGCTCTCGGCCACACACACCCAACTAGGGTTTTCTTTTCCTTTGATTTTCTCCAAGATCCAAGTATTCCAAGCTCCTTTCCAAGATGTCTAAGGTGTTTCTAAGAAGGGTTTCATTTATTCAAGGGTTTATTTAAGATTTTAAATGTTAGAGTTTGATTTATCAAGTGGGTTTTGCAAGATTTGTTGTGGGTTTTAAAGATCTAAGGTTTCTTAATTAGATCTTGTGTCTTCTTCTTGATTCATCATCTTTGTAAGCCAAATCTTTGATCTCTTACTTTCTATTCTATATTATCTATGTTTTGGTTTATAAATCTTTTAGGTCCTTTGGTGTTTGTGCTATTTTTTTCAAAGAAGCTAAGTGAGTTTATAAAAATAATAAAGTTTTTAATGATCTTGAAAATATATATTGTTGTCTTGGTAAGGTTGAGTGTTCATGTGAGTTTCAACAAAGATTATAATGAGGTTAGGATAGATTAAGAGTAGTTTTGTTGGTTGGTTTTGGCAAAAAAGAATTTAGGTTAGACTAGACACTATGGCGGTATTATGGTTTAGTCTATGGTCAATTCTATGGTATATTTTTGAAAAAATATGTTGCTGATCCGAAACTATTTTGGGGTTAAGAGGTGTTTAAAAATGTTTTGAGATGCTAAAATCTTAAGTAAATGATAGATAATGTTTTTCCCGTCGTTTTGATACAAGGATCGTAAAAATCCGCCTTATAACGAAGGAGATACGCTCAAATGAAACTTGATATATTTTTCGGCAAAACGTTTTTATAAACGATCAGATCTGGAACATAAATGACCATTTTGGAGCCTTTCGATTTCATTTCGGCTAAAGTGTAAAACATAAACATGGCCTAAAATGATATTTCCCTTCCAAAGACGCGAAAGTAGTATTAAAAATGCCTTATGAAAGAGTTAAGCTCTAGTTTTCGTCAAGTTATTTTCGGACATGTAATTTTATATATGAAAACATTTTCAAACGGGTTAGGCCCAATTATGTCTCAAAAACCTTTGAAAATATTAACGTAGCTTTCTAATATATTTATGAAGGATTGGGAATTTTCTAAAAATAATAAGTCGTCATCGTTTAATGTTTCTAAATATAGTAAGGTTACGTATATTAGCGATATGGGAATAAAAGGTAGATGTTAGGGCTTCACAAGTGCGTTTTTGGAAATATGGAAATGACTAATTTAGGGGACGCTATTAACATCCCGAAACTAATTTTTTTCCTAAAATAGAAACTTTTTATAAATAGTAACTTTTTGAAAATATCAACTGTTCGTAAGAACGGTGTAACGTTCTCGTAAACCTAATAAGTTCGTAAAGACACGTTTTTGATAACTAAACTAAAGCACAAACACATATGGATGTCTATTTCGTATATAAATGTTTTATACGGCGTTTTGTTATTTATTTCTCGTTCCTGAAGAGCGTCTTTTAGTTAGGTCGCGGTTAGAGTTGTTCGATTTTGTTATACTCGTCGTTGGATTACTTTCTCACTTTTAGCTTGAGTTGAGTTCATAGCCCTACATTTTACTCGTTTTGAATAAGTGTTTTAATACTTTAGGGTGAGAAACATTGCTTGCTTTTGAAACTGGACACAAGTACTTTGCGTGAGATTTCTTTGTTTACGTGTTGCCTAAGTTAAGCGTTGAGACCACTATTGCCCGAATTACCATGAACCGTTAGTTACCTCTAGCCGTTTTGATTGGTAAGTAAGCGCGAGTGAATAAATAGATCTATTGGGACTAATAATCCCCATCTGGGTTTGGTAATTCTTACTGGTCGGGTACTTGACGGACTGTATAGGCCAACGGATGTATGTCATGTCAAATTTCGTTTAGGTGGTCTTTGGTCGGACACCTGTAACGGCAAGTTGTACTTAGCATGTTATATGCTACTTTCATTATTAGCCTTGGTGTCACGAGCTTAGTGCAATGTAAATACCTTTTTATGTGAAATTGTATCTGTTATAACTGTCGTATACATTTTGGAAACTTGTGGTCCACACTAATTATGTTTGAATTAAACCTATGAATTCACCAACTTTATGTTGATGTTTTAAGCATGTTTTTCAGGTGCTTAGATTTAGACTTCTCTGATGTACTATGTGGAATCTACGTGTAATATGATATCATCTTTCAAGGCTTTATTATCATTCATACTCGTTGTCTTTTGAAAACTTAATTATGCTTCCTCAACGTTTTAAATTTCATTTCATATCTTGTAAGACTTATCCATTTTTAATAAATACAACGAGTTATGATTTTCAAAATGTCCATTAGTGGTCGTTCCCTTGATCTTGAGTAATGTTTATTATGACGTAATGCCCCCAGACACATATTCCGTTCAGGCCTTGTTTGGGGGTGTGACACCAATTCTTGCAATAATTATATAAAATGGGTAAGAAACATGTAATAAATGATGCTATAAAAGTGACATTATTTGATGTCATCACAAAGCCATTGAAAGGAGGAAATAGACCGCAACAGATCAGAAACGGACTCTCATGATGAATAAAGATATTAATCAATAGTTGCTAAAAAGAAGGATTACGGGGAGCTTAGAGAAGTTCATTGGTGGAAGGGATTATAGGACTGACTACAGACTCTTAGAGCGGATAGTATGACTCTGTCATATTTTGGTCCTACTCATTCAGGTCATGTCTCATAAAACAAATCTTGTGAATATGTATATTAAGTAGTGTAGACTCGAATATAGGCAAATATATATATAGTGTTTGAGTACAAATTTTTAAGAATTTCTTAGTAAATTCAAAATCTTTCAAATTAATATACTCAATACTATATTATATATCCCTTAATAATTGAGGGGGAGCATTAAAATATTTCTAATACGACTTGCTAATAATTAGATTATTCTTCTCCCCATATAGTTTTCAAACATATTTGAATCAATTGATATTCAAAATATCAAGGGATTTGACATTTTTTATAAGGGAAAAAATGTGATTAAAATATGCAATTTGTAATATGTGATCAGTAAAGACTCAAGTGCGGCCTCCTCTTCCACCATGCTAAACAATTTTGGTTATCGATGCATGTGTTAAGGGGAGCATTTCTAAAAAGTAAAAACTATTGAGGTATAAATGTTTTGATATTTATATCACAAGTACCTTGATTGTGTTTTCCAAATGGTTTTAAAGGAACGAGATCAATACCCACAGACCGACCATGTAATTACTTTTATCGGAGTTATAAGGTGGTTGTGTATAGGTATTCGTTCCCATGATCCAGCCAGAACTGGTGGGATCTACCTAGGGACATTCCATTAGATGGAATAGAAGTCCTTAAGTATGATACCAAAGGAGTAAAAGTGAGAAAAGGGATAATGCAGACTAAGACATAGCTAACACTGGAATAAACCCAACAAGGTGTTAGTGATGAAGTCTTGGTAAGCATTGAAGGGGTCGAAGAATGAAAAAGAAATGTAAGGATAAAGGGTGTAAAGAAAGAAGACCTCCATATACTTAGGCAGAAACCGGGTCAATACATATGCTATCAGAAATACTAAGTTATTGTTTGGTATTGAGGATAGACATCATGGACCCAGTGATGCAATACACAACCCTCCCTAGCCACTCAAGGTCTCTCAAAAGATGATTGTTTCATTTCTCACAGAGATAAACGCATTTCAATCAACTTTCTCACTCCGAGTTAGTTGATATTGAAAAGGTAGCAGTCTGCTCTAGCCTTCGATAACTAAAACCAAAGTGCACCATTGAGCCTATAGCCATAAAGAGATCATCTATAAATCTCACTAGGACACTAATCTAAAATATACTAGTTATTCATAGACTGTGAAAAAAAGAAATATCTTAAGAGTCCCACGCATTATCCTTGTGATATTGCTAGAACATCAGAGTGATACTAAAGTATTCATAGTGTCAATGGAAATCCTTCCAGAGCCAACATCAAACAAGCTTTGTGGTAGGTGACCTGTGAGATCCTATATGGATCAAACTTGTAACACTGGATATTGATTCGGTCCAGACTATGAATTGACAGTTGATGAATTTTTAAATGCATAAACTTTCGATGTGTTGCAAAACCACTTTAGCAAGTGACACATCGATTGATTTTCGAATTATTTTTTGATTCAATCGGTGAGACAGTAACTCACTGGTTCACTCATACCATGTTGTCTACTTTAAGACGCTCCGGTAATGAGAGCGACTAGTGTAGCTACAAAACCCTGTCAATGATATTATTTTGAATTCTACCTGATCACAGGCAATATATATGAATACTGAATAACGGGGAACCGTAGTTATTGCAACCATATTCGATGAAGTGACAAAGACACTTTCGTCCATATCTATGGATTATCAATAACCTAAACCTGCAGGTATTCCGGATTGTGGCAGTAGCTAGTCTCAGATGAGTCAGACTTATAACCACATGCTCATACCCGACCGACATGTATTAAGACATTATGAAAGCTCCAGCACATGTTTCAAAATCCTTTTGCTACTCTTATACTGCATGTCTTCCTTGAAGTCACGAAGTGTTAAAGTTAAAGAATTTTAAGAAAGATGACTATACAAGCTTTCAAGATAAAGAAAGGTATGAGCATGTTAGTCTGAAAATCACAATATCACAAGAAGGCAAAAGATTACAAGATGATAAAAAGAGATGATGTATAGCTGATGATCTCAAGAAGCTCAAGATCACATACAAGTCAAGCTAAAGGAACAAGCTCAAGCCTAAAGTCAAAAGATCACTACATATCTCACAAATAAAAGATAAAGTTCAAGACTACAATCAAGATTGAAGACATTCTTAGAATGTTGAGCTTAAGATTTTGTAAATTGGAGTGACCTCCCTTAGGGGGAGATTGTTAGAAATCAATAAAAGTCTCGGTCACTCCTAAATATGTATCTCATAGGTTTTAGATAATATTTGGAACTTATGTAAGCTAAACGGGACAAGCCCAAGGAAATCCCATGGGTGGCCGACCTATGTACATGCATATATACCCTATCCATGCCTTGGAGAGGGTGTTGGTCATTTCATTAATCTAATATTATCTCTTTTGTTTCTCTCTCTTGAAGTGTCCAACCACTCTTTCTCTCTTTAAGATTTCTTGCTTTGATTATGTATGTGATTAGATAACTAGTATTCTACAAAGTTCTACCCTTATAGTAGAAAGGATTAATGTTTTAGAAAAATATATTCTAGAATGTAAACTTGTGCATGTGGATGATGATGGAAAACCATTGGAAAAGGTTGATTATCCTGATAATTTGGGTAGCGACGATGAAGTTGAACCGGTTGATAATGAAATTACAATTTTTTTGGCATCAAAACTGATGGGGGTTGGATATGGTCTAAAGAGTTTGTTGGAACAATGGAGGGGAAATGAAATGGATGATGAGTACGACCTATATGAAGATGATATGTATGAAGGTCAAAATTTTCCTAACAACATACAAGCTATTTGTGATAATTTAGATATCAGGGTACGTGGTCGAAAGAAGAAATAGATTTTTTGATGTTATGTTGCGTAATTTGTAATCTAGGCATAACTGTACCTTCCTTAGGGAAGTAGTTTACATATGTAATGGGCTGAGCATCGGTTCAGAACCAAATCAAATCGACAAAGACTGGAATGAATGAAAACCCAACTTTAAGGAAAACATGAACCGAAAACCAAACCGAAATTAACTGAGTAAAACCAAAACTGAACGAACCGAGCAAAACCAAACCAAATAGATACTTTATGCATATATCTCTTGGTTTTAACCCGAAACCAAACTGAACCGAACCGAACAAAATTAAAACCGAAAACCCTAAATATATACAAACCAAAAACCGAATCGAAAATGGTCGATTCAGTTTCGGTCAGTTCGGCTCGGCTCAGTTTGTCGGTTTTTGATTGGTTTTGCTCAACCCTAATAAATCATATTTGATCTTGCATCTAGAAGAAAATCTTTCTTAGCATGAATAAGGAAAGGTTTTGACGATTTAGAAAGATTTGTTTAGATATGGAAAGATTTGTTTCCATTTATGGTTCATCTTTTTTGTCTTATTTATTAACGCAACTAGTTAAAGATTAGGTAATGGTTTTAGTTAAAAGCATTTGTTTAGTGATGATGTAAGTAAACTTACATAGGTTTATGCAAATGATTAATCTAATATGCAGGACAAAATATTAGTAGCGGAGCCATCACAAAAACTAAAATGGTTCTTGTACTTAGTCGGGACGTCAAATTAAACGGGTCAATAAGTTAAGTAGTAAACGGGTCAGTTGATATTATGTCTTGTAGGGTAAAATATAACATAAATAACTAGACAAGAAAATGTGTGAGCGCCTATTAAATGTTATAGCACGAAACTTTTGCTAAAACAAATTGCATTATGTTGTAAAACAACGGCCTGATAGCAACATATATAACTGAAAGAAGAGAGTAGAGAGAATCGAGGCATATGCATTTCATTGAGATTGATCTCACAAACTACAAATGAACCTATATTTATAGGGCTCTCATAATCAAAGTATTTAGTACAATCATAATTGAGGAAATACAAAAGATAAAAGGTTTGAGAGGTTTAGGTATATGGATAGCCACAATCATAATTATTCATAACACTCCATCTTGGCTATCCATCATTAGTTCTCAAACGCTTGAATGTGTTGCCTCATTAAAAACCTTGCTTGGAAAATCCTATGGGACAAAACCATAGCTAAGGAAAAAAGAGTGCAACGCGTATATTCTCCCTCTGACGTATATTCTCCCTCTGATAATTAGATCACTTAAGCTAATTAAGTCTTTGCATTCCAGTGTCGTGAACCAACTTCTTAAATGTTGTAGTAGAAAGTGCCTTGGTAAATAAGTATGCTTGGTTATCACTTGAACGAACCTTTTGAACAATAATGTCGCCACTCTTTTGCAAGTTATGAGTGAAAAAGAACTTCGGTATAATATGCTTGGTTTTGTCACCTTTGATGTATCCATCCTTAAGTTGAGCAATATATGCTGCATTATCATCATGTATATCTGTGGGAGCCTCCTGGCCTGAAGAAATCCCACATGATTCACGAATCTGTTGTATCACACTTCTCAACCATATGCATTCTTGACTCGCTTCATGGATGGCCAATATCTTTGCATGATTTGATGAAGTGGCACTCATTGTTTACTTTATGGAACTTGTGAAAAGATATCCAAGTTAGGACCGACCGGTATGGGGATCAGACATATATGCTGCATTTGCAAAACCAACTAGATTTCTTTTGGATGGGTTAGTATAATATAAACCCATATATGTACCTTTAAGGTAGAAATTTTTTTGTTTGACTCTACTCCAATGTCTTCTTGTTGGACATGAGCTATACCTTGCTAATAAGTTCAACAAAAATGATATATCGAGTCTTCTATGACTCATAAGAAATAACAATGCCCCCTGGCACTTAATAAGGTACTTCTGGACCAAGAATTTCCTCGTCGTCATTTGTAGGTTGCAAATGGTCCTTTTTAACATTTATGGTCCTTACAACCATCGGGGTGATCAATAGATAGGATTTATCTATATAAAATATTTTTAACAATTTATATGTGCATGCATTTTGGTGAACGTGGATTCCTCTTTAGATGTTCAATTCCTAATCTAGAACAAAAATAGTTTTTCCAATGTCTTTCGTCTCAAATTCTTTCTTTAAGCATTCAACTACCTTTGTAACCTCCCGTGGAGTTCTGATAATATTCAAATCATCAACATACACAATAATTATGAAATATTAGTGTTCGGCTCTTTCTATAAAATGCATGGGCAAATAGAATCAATTTTTGTATCCTTCCTTTAATAAATATTCACTAAGGTGATTGTAACACATATGCCCAAAACATGATTAATTCAATACAATCAAGTAGTGTTCTTGAGAATTTTTCTTTTAAGCTTTAAGCATTAAAATTCACTAGCATGCTTCATGCATTTTAATTCCTACAATAAAATCTCTACATCACATGAGCTCTATTTATTTATCTTTTAGATGCAAATCAATTATTTGTCATATTGCCAGACTTAAACAATATTAAAATACATTATTGGATCCACCACATGTGAACATGTATCTACATGATAATTTCCAAGTCTTTGAGAAAATATACGTGTGCCATCACTTGTATCTTATGCATAATTTAATTTTGCTTTCTCATAAAGACCAATGCATATCCAATAAGATTTATACATTTACGTATATGGACTGTAAGTCTCAAACACATGTCTCATCGCAAGAGACTTCAAATATTCATTACTTACTTGCGTCATTAAATTTTTGGCCATTCATTCCGCGATCCTCACATTCACTTTAGCACTATATTATTTATTTACATTATCATCATGCACATCATCATATATATCTATCGACGTTGACTCATTTCTTTTCGATTCTACATTCCACTAGATATTGCATTATATCATTTATTGAGATCTTATAGTTTTTTCACGTACCCGGGGTTTTTCAATTATCTTCATGTCTAATGTCTCTTTAGGAGACTGTTATGGGGTCTTTATAACCTCGATTTGACCATCTTAATTTTCTTGCTCCATTTTATCTATTTATTCGAGGATTTTAATTGGAATCGATTAGTTTATCACGCCATAGACTCACTACCACTTTATTGGTTTTACTACTGGGACAAACATTGTAATTGGAGCATTAGTAGCATATATATGATCTAGTCACTTCATTTAGGTCACTTAACTTGTCTGGCAATTACTAGATCTGGAATATAAATTGTCCCTTGAACTTGAAGTTCATATTCATTAGTGTGAGGATCAACATTTATATTATCTTAATCATTCCAAATTCCATGCTGCTCATTCTCCCCCTGAATGAATTATCACTCTTAACATCATGTTTTGTGCATTGTGGTGGATTTACTATATATTGCACATTTACAATATGGTTTGTGACCAAAAACCATTATAACGGGGATGATTCATTATAAATTGTTGGCAAGATGCGAATTCATATGTTATAACATGCCCTATAAACTAAAAGTTTTATTCTCATATTTATTGGCTTTACAATCAACTAAAGACGTTTATAAACGTTTCAACAAAAGAAATTTGTGTATGAACATGGGCTATATAAAGTTCAACACTTATTCCAATAATCGTCCAATACTTGGAAGTGTTCACCAATATCCTCAATAATATAATTTGGAAAACCGTGCTCGCATTTTGTAAGTCGAGCCACTAACTATGATAACTTTAAGTTGCGTATTTGATGATCATTTTGACGATGCATCGATTTTAAAACTCAAAATGATCCACATGTCGGATGTATAGGCCTACATACATCCTCTCTATATTATTTTCAAAATTTTATCGCACAACGTCCTTACTTAAATTTGGCGATGATAGATGAACAATTAACTTTCAATGAGAACAATCAAATCTATCTTTCAAGAAACTTATGATTCTTCTATACATTTCGCATCATCATTGACTCGGGATGGTCTAACCGGTCATGCCACATAATAAAATAATTTTGTCACATAGACTTCTTGTTTATGGCCACTTGTGCTTCAACCGCACTTTACTTTTTGTGAAATATTGGCACATAAACAACTAGTTTATGACCACATGCGCTTCAGTTGAACTTGACTTTATGTTAAAGTCGAACAATATGAAGAAATTAATATATGATCACATTTGTACTTATGTTTCTTCAATCGAGTTTATATAAACACTTTTATGGCTCTCACATTAGCCTATAACATTATTTAACACGAAACACATCTTATATATTTGTATTATAAGCAAATAAAACTACATGATACACATAACATAATAAGTATGGTATCAATTTCTCTTACACGCATAAGGATAATCACGTTGCGTACATATACACCATCATGCAGCTAATAAAGTCTTGTAACTTAGAAACACCAGTTAACATAACCAAGAAATCTTATTCTTATAAGATTCAGTTCCCTGTACCTCATTAATTTAAAAAAAAATAATACCCTAATTTTGATTTCGTAATCAAGATGATTCGAATGGTATACCAGAGATGGGACATTATAGTTGGGACGTCATAGGTGGTACATCCTTGTGGTGGGACACCAGAGACGGGACAACAAAAGTGGGACATCATAGGTAGGACATTAATTGTTTTGGTTCGAATCATTGTTTTTATTTTTCCGTTTTCCAATTCTGTTTATCCCTTTACATTCATTCATAAGTCTCACTCAATT